>JABWIB010006005.1:23505-39007 GCA_016617825.1 Platyplectrum ornatum
ATGCAAACACTGACATTCATTTTACCTCCCCTGCAATTCAACATGGTTTTACCCATGAGAGTGTAGCTCATGAGTGTAAGTCATGAGAGTGAAAAGCTGAATCCAACCCTAAGTTATATGGGGTCTATTGCAAATACATTGTATGGAGTCCATTCCAAATATACTTTATGCAAATTGAAGCCATTTGAAGGGCAAAAGTATTCATGGCTTACTACAGTGAAGAAGGAACTAATAATCAGTTGTATAGCAAAAGCAATTAATTTAGACTTTGCATTATTCATTTATTTGTATTCCTGGTAAAACTCATCCTGAAGGTATAAAGCATGAAACTCATATTTAACATATAAGTATTGGTCTGTATAGTCACTATAAGATCAGCTATGGAAATACTGCTTTAAAATAGAAAATGATATATCACGTAACACTAATCTCTGAATGTTTATACAGTTCTGGATAGCCTCCATATCTGCCCCTCATAATGAAAACAAATGTATGTTTTAATTGTTATTTTGCTTGCAGTTAAGCCCATCTGTTCATATGGCATAGCTTCTTCAAAAAGGTTTAACAATTGTATTTATTGCAACAAAACTGAAATCTATTGTGGAATGTATATATTATTATTCACTTCATTTTTTATTATTCTTGATTACATGTGGAGGTAATAAATACTATAGGATTGAATTTGGACTGTATACATTTTGTAATTTGCACTGACAACAATTTAAAGTGCGCATGCGCTTGGAGGCGGGACATACAGTATATAAATAGTAGGGAGAGGTGCCATTTTGTATAGTTGTATAGTAGTAAATGTAGAGTGCCAACACAAGGAAGTTTAATACAATGGGACCCATTTTATGAAAAATATTTCTTGGATATATCTGTTGAAACCATTTACATATGGACCTAAAATGAAAGCACAATAGTTTTTTTTTTGTTTTTATGGATCTACATGAAAAAATATAAAATTAAATACATTCTTTGTAACTATTGCTTTTGGCATGATTCATTTGTGAATTGGGAAACAGGGTAAGAGAAGTAGTCACATACTACAAGAAATGTAATAAGCTACAAACAAAATACACTAAGTGGGGCATTATTTTACAGATGGATAAATGTAATCATTTCAGTGATGTCTGTATTCTAGTGCAGTCCTAGATTGTATATAAAAATAACTTTAACTTCAACCATGAAATTGGGTGAGCTTTCACTTGTTTCAGAGATGTGGAGATCTGCTATTAAGAGCTGTGAAATTAATTTAGCCACGTGTTGTGTAATATGCTCCAGGGTTGATGCCAATAGCAATTTTACTAAATTAAATCTAATTTAGCAGTAATTTGGTATTATATGGTAATGAAAACAAAAATAGTGAAATATTTTTTCCAAGCAAACGGAAAATGTCAATCTGCAATTATAGAATATTTGAAACAATGCATTATTCACCAAAATTTAATGCATATAATAACACTATAAATTAGTAACCACAGCCACAATGGGGCAGTTGGTCCTTGGAATTCTCCTTCAGAGTCCGCAATCCCGTCTAGATCTCAACTTATCATGGTCTCTCTTCCCATTGAGGTTATGGCTTTTTTTCCTGCATCCAGGCTGCGCCAATAAGGTCTTATAATGGCAACATCTTTTGGCTAACTGAAAATTGCAGCGTGAGAGCATTTATAAGCTTGTATTGATATATAAATTAAATGATGTATGCAATAGGGTAATAGAGAGGGTATTTGAGTAATTTGATAAGCTGGTCACTAAACAAAAAGTTTTCAGTAACAACATGAAGGCTAAGGAAAAATCTCTGAAGTATTATGTAATATGATAGTAATATGATTGATAGTACTGATTCTGAATACAGAGTTGTAATAATACCAGGTGATATATGTTTTAACATGATTAACATAGTTTTTTAATAATTTCAGACAGCATATAAAAAATGATCCTATCACAAATATGTATATTGCTTTGACTTTGGAAATGCATTCATTAGTGTATAAATACTGCTAAGAAGTATCGTAAAACATAGCTGCATTAGGAATCTGTGTAGCAGCCCTGCAGCTCTCTTCTTGTATAACAAGTGCTCAATAACTTTCAAACCATGTAAGTAAATGTGTTCAACTGCCATCTGGTAAATGACTTTGGAAATTAGTTGGAGGTTAATTCTCTGCTTCATTGGTCCCCAAAAGTAGTCAAACTGTAATAGATTCTGATTGTATTTTAAAGTACTTTGTCCTGCTGAATATTAAAAGAGCGTTTCAATACCAGCCTTTGATCCTATAGTTATTGAACATATTATTTGAAAATAATGAACACATTTAACGTTTCTGTGCTTAACCAACCTGTCCATAGCATGAGGGCGCTTTATGGCAATGTAGGAGCCATTGTATCATGTAATTGTATAGACAGAAAGGGCAAATGTTTGCATGTTATATATAATGATATAAATGAGTTACATTTTCTTTTAGTGTATATTTCAACACCTTTCCACCTTCTTAAAAATAGTTTGGTAGACTAATTAACAGTTCAATTTAATTTCTTATAGCAGCAGTGGCAATTAAAATATAGCTGTAAAGTAATTTATTGGTTACTCCCACGGGTTTGTATTTCCAGATGCCTGTATTAAATAACCAATGAACCAAAGGCTAAATGGATAGGATAAGGTAATGAACACAACGTGCACATAGTCCTACCATTAGGTGTTTAAAAATGATGAATATATGTTTAACATTGTTAGCTGTTCAACATTAATATTGACCCACAAAGAAGGGAACATTCTCTTAAACTGACTTGCATTACATTATGAAAATCAATTATTGCACAGAAGTGTTTGCATGAATAAATGCTGGAGAGATTATTCCAAAAATAGTGATTCCCTTTGAAGAAGCTGAGCACTATGAAGCATGACATGCTGTGATCCCAATTGTCTCTGATGAAAATAAGAAATGCTGTGTTAACAAATTTATAAATACATGCTCTTGTTTGTGAGACCCATGTAATGAAATGTTCGATTATTATTTATGCAGTGGTTATTGAAATCTATTTCAGAGCTTTAGCCTCTCTGGGTTTATGGAGCTAACACTTGTATACAAGTTTGATTGTTATTTTTCTTTAGTTGATATTTCAATGTCAATATACAACAACAAAATGTCCTATAAGAAATAGTTTATGATAAAAGTGCATGACATCATATCTACCTAACCCTACCTCTCATCAGTGCCGACATCCCAGCAATGTTTCTCCCCTCCCTCGATTCCTTGTATCAGTTTCTATAGCCCAGCATCCATTATTCCTCCCTTTTCTCAATGCTGACAGCACAGCAATGATTCTCCCGCACTCTCCCTCACATAAGTGCTGACACACCAGCATTGATTCTCCCTCTCTCTTTATCGTATCAGTGCTGACAGGCCTTTGACAATTTCCCCCCTCTCCTCATTCCCTTGCATTAATGTTGACAGCATCAATGCTTCTGTTGCTCCCAGGAGTGCAGCGCTGGTGCAATGTCATGATGTTAGCTTGGCTTCACTACTAAAAGAGCTTTGAGTTAGTGAACAGGATAATGTAATGACAAAAGACTAATGAGGAGTCTGACCATTAGAACTGAGATAAGCTTTTTTAAACATTCTTTGCAAAATTGAAGCCCAATACCAATGCCATATATTTATACATATATTTTATCATGCATATTGCAGTATGCATAGCTGGAGCAGGGTATCTTAAAATTAAAAAAGCTAGAGACTGTTCATGATCAATGAGACCAAACAAAACATAATATACAAAAAAAAAAACTAAAAAAAGAGAACTTAAAAAAATGGTTAATACAGGTAGGGAAAGACAAGGTGGCTTTATACTCTACTCAAGGAAGCAGAGAATTGAACTCTTCCACAAGCCATTAGGTTTTAAGGTATTTAAAGTGAAGGTCCAGTACATCTTTCTTTACCCAAGAGTTGATGACTTATGTGACACTTAACTTATAACATTTCTAAAATGTGGTTATGTCGCGCTATGCATGCCTGGCTTTCTCCACATGTAGTCAGTAGTCAGTATGTCAGTAGGCTGCACTAATTTGTAACAGCGCACTGGTTGTCCTGCCCTTAACAATGGTTACATTCTGCATTGATATGCCACCTGACAGTATGGCACAAAAGCATATTAGCATATTTTGGGATAAATACAGTGCCATGACAGAAATGGTATAATGTGTTACATCTATACATTAGTCAACGTACAATTCTGGATTCCGCTGGGGAATCCTTAACATCAGTGGGTTGTATATGCATAGAGTGTCTGTGCAAGGTTGACAGGTGGAGACATTTAAATTGGACAATAAGGACTTGGTTAAACACCTATGTGTGACCCTCCTTTCCATGAAAGAGTAAATGGGGGATTGTGATAAAGCTGGATCCCGTCCATATACAAAATTTTTATTTTCAGAAGTTTGTATGGAACAATGCGCCATAACATTCTGTACAGTTTTTATTTATTCTAACAGTATTTTGTTGTGTTACTTTTTAGATATGTAAAATATGTACAGGTGACAGATTCAACACAAAAGAAAAAAATGAAATGTCACCCTGACATCTATTTTGGAATGTATCCATTTAACTTCAATTTGGATCCAAACAAACAACTGTCAGAGAACAGATGCACTGAAGCTAAGCTAATAACAATAAGCTTCATTTATGCAAATGAAAAGAAAAAAAGAGATTTGTTTCAGAGATTTTTCATTTCACACCTGAATGAGAAGAACAGTATAAAGCCCCATAACAGATGCTCTTTTTAGATAATGTCATGCTGTAATGTTTGCGAACTACGTGTGTCAACTAGTTAAATCAATGCCATGTATGTTTAACTGGTGTTTAGCAAATTACTTCCAATCTGTGTAAGTCACACAAATAGACTAAAAAGGAATAATTAGATTTTGCAGTTATGATAATCTCTATAAGTTGGCCTTATTATCTAAAAGATTATTCTCCCTGAGCAATTTTTGCAATCTGTCAAACATCAACAGTCACAAAACCCATGTATACAAATGATAAAAAAAATATTATAGTTATGTATGGAAAATTAAAACAAATGCACTGAATCATGCCATTAGACTAATTACTCTTTGGGGAAAAATATAACTATAGTATAAATGTTGATGTCATTGTTAGGTTAATTTAAAAATTAATGTTTCTTAAAGGTTTATAAATCCCTAAAATCTTGTTTAAAACTGATGAACTTATTGTCACAATAAGCAGTTCACTGTGGGCTGAGCTCGAGTGTTTTGTCATTTGTAAGTTCTTTGTGTGAAAGCATAATTTCTACTGCTTACATTAAAACACATACACAATGGATTTTCTCAGGTCTAAACACCTTACACACAACTCTGGATCAGCCCCAGTGATGTGTAACCTAACATTTGCACCATTAAAAACAGTTCTCTTATCTGTACTGAAGTCTCAAGCAAATCAGTAGAATGACAAATATGCGGTAACCCATGGTGTAACCCCAATGGCTTTACTATCACACCAGACCATACAGAATACTAATGTTTGTTAATTACTCATAGCTTACTCGTAAAACCTAGAACATGTATATTATATGTGATGGCAAAGGTGTGACATAAACTACTAAAATGAAAATGACACCTTTATATTAAGCTGGGCATACACTGTATGATTTTTTTAAAAAATCGTCCGAATTTTCCGAAAATTCTTCAGTGTATGTGAACGATGTTTTCAAACGATCAGCCGTTATCATTCAAAAATAGTTTTCAAGCGACTTTTTGATTTTAANGTCTGCACAATCTTAAATCGTTTTACTGGTGAAAAATTGTTCAGCGTATGCTCACATCCAATATTCCTGCCATAAGGACCTACTTTAAATGTATAAATCAAACGATTTAAAAAAAAAAAAATATATATATATATATATATATATATATATATATATATATATATGGAATTATGCATTTTTTCTTTACTATGCAATTATTGCACAGTGTATGCCTGTTTCCAAATCATTTAAAAAAAATTCTTTCCAATTTCATCCTATCTTCAGATTGGACAATTTATCTTATAGTGTATAGCTTTACACATTATGAGCCAGATTCAGATTTACACTCTGTGGAAATACACAAAATAATAAATTGTTCCAATTGAATGTTTTAAAAAAAAAAAAATCATTTGATTCTCTTAAAAATTGTTTGTGTATGGGAACGATTTTTTCACTGGTCAGTATCTGTGTGCAAAATGCAAAAATAAAGCATTCTCTCTGCATACAAACTGCAATCATTTTGCCCATGAAAGGGTGAGTCATGAGAGTGTAAATCTGAATCTGGCCCTATATGCACAACCTTAATATATTTACATAGTTTAATAATTGTTAATTTTAATATATTTTTTTTCCATTAATACATTAAAATAGCAAATAGAGGAAGAGTACAGAACAGAATATACAGGGGGACATATTACACTATGAACCAAAGTATACAAACGCATACAATATATAAAAAAAAAAATATGTCAGCAAAGGGAAGAAAGGAGAAGATTAAAAAGTAGAGGAGAGGTCAATCAAGAATCTACAGAAGAAATTCCTTCATACATACCAATTTAAAAAAATCACAGGTAAGCTGTAGACCAAACCCCAGGAGAATCAAGCAAGACATTGAGGGATATGAACATAGCAGAGCCATCACAACCAGTGCTATTATTTCGCAGATCTTCCATGTAGTCTGTCCAGGGGAACCATTGCTCTAGAGGAGAAGTCACTGCCATGGAGTAAGGCACTGTCAGCAGCCTGATTGGTCGATGGCTAGAGTTATCCACCAATCAGAGTGCTGACAGCTATTCACTGCAAAGAAGNTTGTGGGGAGACAGCACGGGACTGCAGGAGAGGTAAGTTTTTTCTTATGAGAAGTTTGCCCCCAGGCTAAAAGTTGCCAGCCAGTCCCTGCTAATTAGCCTAACATACACATGTCTGGATCCAGTGCATTATTCTGCTTAAGTAAAAAATTAAGATGTTTTAACAGCTTACACCTGATTTGTAGCTAAATAAAGTTTAGCAAAAATTGGAGAGTTTTGGGGGTAGTGATTGGCATTTACCCAGCCCCTAATGTAAGAACAACACATGACATTGATAGTGATGATAAAGTATACACCCATCAGTGGAATGCTTTCTAAAGAGATACATTTGGCTGTGAATCACAATTGCATTGATTTCCTTTTAACTGCAAATTGAGTCTCAATTACACACAACTCTGAACCAGCTCTTAAGTGCCTTGCTATCTCCTTAAACAATATAATAGCTTACATGGCATTGTAAACGTTTAGCGAAGTGCCAAAAGAAACATTCCTCTTAAGCTCATGTAAGAATGGGGGGTTATTCTGCATACATTCAATACATAGGTTCACATAGGACACGGGTAAGGCCAACATTAAGGGTACAAGAATATATGTATTAAATAGCATATAAAAGAAAGTAATGTAATACATGTACATGTGGTAACAATTATTAAAATAACATTAAAACTGAGCAGGGTGAGCCATCAGTTTGCAAAAAAATATCCATTACCAACAAAATCTGTGAACTGTCATTGTAATATCTTCCAGTTGATGACTTGTACTGTCTAAAGCCTAAAACACAAATGTTTCTTTATAAAAGTTTTTCTCTCTTCCCCAGCTTTTATTAAATTAAATAGCTACAATTTAGAGAGCTGGGATAATCCCATATACTTAATTATTCTTTATTGAGAGTGCTCTGTGTGGCCATTTCGTCATGTGGATCTTGGAAGTCCCTATTCCAACCCTTTAACTTCATAGTTTTTATGCAGTGTAAAAAATAAATTTATAAGGTGTTTGATTCTTCTGTAGGGAAAATATGTAGAGGCTATAGTGTGATTTAATACAACATATGTGAAAGACAACAGGCAACTAATATGTTACAGGGGAGGACATGATTGGTCATGTATTCAAGTATTTAAGAGACTTGGGAACCAGCCATATAATGCTTTCCAAGTCAGTTTGATGGCAGTATGAGTACAAGGAAGTATAAATAGTTAAACATCTATTTCTATACAACAATGTCCGTTCTAAATACTATATATGCTCGAATATAAGCCTCCCACCCAGTATGTCTGTTTGTCACGCGTGTGAAAGGCTCATGTCACTCATTGCCTCCACAGGATTGCATTGTCTCTGGTCTCTATGTCCAGATCCTATAGATCTTCCCCTATATGTCTCTACTGTCCCCCTCTTTCATGCATGTGCAAAGTTAATATAAGGCATGTAAGGCCATGTAAAGCTCCTGTGCCATGCTGTAACCCCTACAGCACATTCTCATGCCTGTGCCAGCTCTGTGGGTTCAGTGTGGTGGGTGAGTGGCATGCTGCATGCCAGTGTCCCGCTCTCCCCCTCCTTTACCATAGCTCCATCTTAGCTCTGAGCTACCAATCGTAGTTATGCCTCAGAATCCCTCTACCACTTTCTCTTTTGGGACAATTTTTAATACTTAACTGTTTATATTTATTTATTTATCATAGTTAAAAAATTGCCTGCAATAATGCTCTTAATATGTAGTATATAAAACCAATTATCCATTTACTATTTAAAACAATATAGAATGGCCATCTGTATACTTTATCCCCACTCACATGGTATAGCTTTAAAATATTTTTCACCAGAGGATTACCAGTTCATCATAAAAACTATTAAAATAAATGTGAAACCACTATCAGTACATTCAGAGTCTCATTACTGTGCTGCAATATTTTATTTAACCAAATTAAGATTATTTATTTCCCTTTCAATTTACTTACGAGGCTATTACAAGTCAAAGAGGAGCAATTAATCTTGGTGGTTATTAGGATTAATAAAAAATCTTTGTCAAGCATCTATGTAATTTATATGTCAATTAAGCATCACTGTGACATCATTGACATTGCACAATATATGCAGTTGTCTTTGCCTCATTTTGTATCACAGTTATCCCTACACAGGGATTTTTAATGTGAATACTCACCTACATTGGTAACTTTTCTATTAATATTCTGCAGTATTATGATTCACCTTTACACATATTCAAGTTGGGTAACCTTTTGACTAATTTCTCTTAGCCCAACCTCTGCTCTGAGGCAAAGTTTGTTGTATCAGAATTATAGTATTTATTGTGTACAGTGAGGAAAATAAGTAATATGGTTGTTTTCCGTACACGTTTTACTTGCGGACATGCAGTTAAAATTAACTTTCATAATGGATCTACATGATTTTCTACTGTACACACTTAGGGCCAGATTCCGATTTACACTTACACTCATGATTTATACTCTCATGGGCAAAACCATGTTGAATTGCAGGGGAGGTAAAATGAATGTTAGTGTTTGCAAGCAGGGAACATACTTAATTGTTACACGTTGCACACAGATACTGACCAGTGTTACTGTTACACTGTTATTAGACTTGTGCTAGGAAACATCATCTCTCACCTGTAATGCTGATTAATGCACTTTGGACTATATATGGTAAACCTTTTCAAACTATTTGAAGAAAAATGAAAAATAGTTATAAAATTAATATCAACAGCATAAAACAAGTGGTGATTGCTCAAATTAATTTATGGATTACCCTAATACACACAGGTACATGTGCCTAGTTACCCTTACCAACAAGCTNGTACATACCTCCCAACATTTTCCGGGGAGAGAGCGGGACAGACATGTCCCACCTCTTGCCCCAGCAAAACCCTGCCCCTGCCCCAGCTACGCCCAGTCCCTCCCACCCACTCTGCAGGAAATAAAAAAAAAAACACTTTCCTACCAGTGTGTCCTCCCCATAGCGGGACAAACCAGTAGGAGGGAGGGACAGCAGGACAGTCTCCCAAAAATGCGACTGTCCTGCTAAAATTAGGACAGTTGGGGGGTATGGCTTGTATAAAAAAAGTTTTTGCACTATATTCTTTTCTTAAGCAAAAAGTATTTTTTGTGCATGGAAACCTCCAAACGTCACAATGTAAAATAGTCAGCTAACTTTAAAACTTCCACATCACAGTTTAAAGACAGTAGTGAAAGTTTTATAACTAAATAGGCCAACCAAAATGCTCATAGCTTTTCACTAACATTACAGCATTTTGAGAATTCCCTAAGCACTTAAATGCTAGTTTGAATGCCCAAAGCATTTTTTTTATTTTATGACAAATGCTTATTATATTTTTTTTTAAATGACATTTGCAAAAATAAAGAGGGAAAAAATCTTGACATAATTCTTACAGTATATACTTTATATACTGAAAAAGACTGTACTAATTATATTATTACAATTTAAGCTCAATGAAGAAGGTTTTTTTTANGATTTTAAACAAGCAGTTGCTAAGAGCAAAATTTGCTACCAAANCGGATTTTGGTAATTTTTAAACCACCAAATTTACAAAATTGTAAAATGATCATAAAACTGACAAATTTGTGGGGGGGTTGTGGATTGCGATTTTGCTATCAACAGCCAGATTTCTATAAAATGATACTATTTGTTATATTTAAGCCGTTAACAAGTCATCTGACAGTAAAACAATGTAAATAAGGAATGTAACTGTTGGAAGCATCACTGGCTGTAACAGGTTACCAGCAACGCTTCCAATGGTACAATAATTATTTTAATTGACTAACTGATTTTTACTGTTAATGTATTCATTTATATGTATTAGAGTTAATAAATGTGAAGGAGGGAGTGCTGCAAAATTAACTTGACACTTGATACGCGGATCACTTTTCTGGGTGTGGAGAAAGGTATAGAACGATTTTACAGGGAATGGAGGAACAACTTTATTCAGACACTCAGACCCATAGCTCCAAGTTATTATAATCCATGTCCTGGTTTTTACACAGACAATGAAGTAATAACATGAGACACATTGGACAATTGTATTGTATTTATTTGTGTTATTTCATCTNACCTTTGTGCCAAAATCTCAATTTATAGCTTTATTTTTTTTTTTAAAAAGGGACATTAGCGGTTAGTGACTGGTCATACCTGCATTTGTTTTTCTGCATCAGTAAATCGGTGAGGGATTTTTTNATATATTTATTTTTCTGACAACTTGGCACTTTTTCTGGCAACTTGGTCTGTGAGCAAGCCAACTGGACTTTAAATTAAACCGACACACATGACCGCTGCAGTAAATTTAGTGGTTGAGGCTGATAAAATGACAGTGTTGTGTGGTGGTTTCAACGTGAACTGATTGCCTTATACTGAAATACTAAATCCTTACAAAACTATGTAGATTTGGAGGTGAGGCAGCAGGGTACATACACTAGGAACAATTTAGTCAATCCTGGTATGTTTTTGGGATGTGGGAGGACATAGAGATGGGAAGAACATACAAACTCCACAGATAAGGTCTTGTCTGGAAAACAAACTTACATCCTTAANACTGTCAGGCAGTATATCATAAGTCCCATCATAATTTAAAGGGGGTGCAGTTTTCTTTCTTGCCCAGGGCACCAAACTAGTTACTAGTTACCAATAGCCCTGTCAAATTAGATACTTTACGGAACAATTTTTTTCTAAAAATGACGTTCCTATACATACCTTATATACATATCTGATCCTGATTTACATATTTTAATTATTTTGCACTCATTTGACTGGAATGCACAGTTCTGTAGAAATCACTATTCAAACATAATGGTTTAATGCTCTACTGGAAATTACTGTATACTCCTTAAAATACCACTGTTGGTGGATATATATAACACTT
Source organism: Platyplectrum ornatum (assembly GCA_016617825.1). Classification (NCBI taxonomy): domain Eukaryota; kingdom Metazoa; phylum Chordata; class Amphibia; order Anura; family Limnodynastidae; genus Platyplectrum; species Platyplectrum ornatum. Next base: position 35,233 of record JABWIB010006005.1, read on the forward strand.
TTTAAATTGTCCAACATAACACTTGGNATCAGTTCCCATTGCTGCTTTGTTGTAATGATAGAGATCAANAATTCAGGTGGGTGCAGTAATAAAGATTTGTTTGTGTGTGTTATGGTAGTAGTAATTAGTGACATGCTTAGTAATTTGCAACAATGCTTAGTTGGCTGTCTACAACATGGTTAATGATGCTTGCTGAAATGTTACTTATCAATATTCCTACTCCTGCAAAATATATTTTACTATTAGACTGGTTTATAACCTAACAAAGTGCACTTTAAAGAAATAGACTGCTTCTANAATGTATTTTGTTTATTGTCAAGAGAATCAGGCTCCTCGTATGACAATTATTGAAAGGTAAAAGTAAGTAAAGTAAAGCACATTCTGTATTAGATAACTATGTATATAATGCCTACGTGAAACAATAGACATAATCTTAAGATTCTGCATAGCAAAAGTGCATTATTGACACATTATTGACACATTATTGACAATGTGTGCGTCCTACCCAGAGTTCCAACAGTAGCAACACGGCATTGATTGTACTGCAAATGAGTACAATTTTGAAACATAAAATTTATATGTATACACAAATAGGTTGAGGTATAATACAATATCCTATACAAGTTTCCATGCTTCACAGTATTATTCTTTTTAAAAAAAATAAAACAGTAATTAAGACTGGTTAAAAGTGATGGAAAAAAAAGAGTAATGTTGCAGTTTAGGAAGAAGCACAGTGAAACACATTTGCACTGAACATGCATTTAGAACTCAGACTGTGGCATCATCACNGTATCTAAATNTAAGAAAAGTCCNTATAAGAAAATATAAATGTGGGACCCATGGACAGTCTGTATATTCACCTGGTGTTTCTAGGATCCAAACGTTGACTAATTGCTTTAACAATCTCTTCATGAGGCACTGAGTAATGTAAATACCCACAATTAAAGACACCAGTATNTACATTATACATTCTACCACTCTCTTGTTTTCCTGCTTTGTCATTCAAAGTATTACAGACATGTGCATCCTGAAAGAATGATTTTAGCCCGGCCACACACTAAACAATTATTTTGCCAATTCCACTAATATTGTAGAATTGGGATAAAATTGCTCTAGTGTTTGGTGCTGATTATTTTTTTTCTTACACACTCATGATTATCAGATTGTTCGGGATTCCTGATTCATAAACAGCGTCGTCCATCTTCCCTTATTAGATGTTTCTAGCTTTAATCTTTTAATCAGTGATGTAATAAATAAATATACTTACTCAGAGTCACAGCGTGGGACATCCAGTGCCAGAGGAAAGGTGAAAATGGGGAAAGCAAATCTCAACCTGATTGACAAGCACCCCGTCCAATCAGCTGGGCGTGANGTCTGCCATTTAAAAAGGAACTTCCTCTTCCCTCTGATGAAGCCTGTACCCAAACCTGGGGATGGGATTGAAGCATAGAGGACACTAGCCACACCGCTGGACACTTACTAGAACTATGATGGTTTTAGTGTATGGTGCCGATAACAGGGCAGTCTTCCCAGGTGTTATTTGCGCCAATCGCACTAGAATGATCAGCCTTCTAGTGAGTGCCCTCCGTTATGCTTGAGTTTTTTGCTTACATTTCAAAGTGTATGAATAAATGGTTGAAGGGANAATTTAGAAGTCATGGTNTGAACCATTNGATGNGGTGGTATGGAAACATAGAAAATCATGTAAGTGAATGGGGATTTATAGCGTTTCAATTAAATCAGTAGTAAAAGTGATACTATTGCATACCACTGTTTACCANGACCACTTAGAGTTCCAGTGTGTAAGGAGCACATTCAGAGTAAATTATCACAGTATATTTGCAGGTCTCTGTAATAAAAAGAATAACAATATGAATGGTGGTGATTATGATGATTCAAGTCTTGCTGGGTATTCTACAAGGGAAAGTATGTGCCATTTTACTGTCATCTTATATTTTGGTTCAAAANCTTTAAAAGAAGCATTACAAATTTTAAAAGAAGCACAAAGCAACATATTAAAAAACAACTACTTACAATCTTACTATTAAGTAGCTGAAATGTATTTCAAATCTCTTAAATTAGCTTTTTTTCTCCTCCATTACCTCCTCAGTTATGCCAGAAGAGCTCATCATAAGCTTCAGCTCTCTTAATGTGTCATTTTAATGGGGTTTAAAACTGGTGAGTGGTTTTCAAAATGCAGAGCCTATAATCTTCAATTGGTANCTGTGACAGTTGTAGTAAAAATAATTTTGAATACTTCAGCAAGTCTAAATAAATTCACACTAGGCAGTATTTGAAATACTGAATAACACCATGGATGGAATATTGTACTTAAATCAACAAATTTGGCAGGATGTCTCTTGATATGGAGCAAAAAATATCAGACCATGTCACTGATTAGATTTTATCATGCTAGGAATTTAGTCACTGATTTCCTGAGCGATATAACAATACATAATGCCTTACAAAGAGTTACAATAGAAAATGCTGACCACTATGTAATGTAAAAAGTAACAGTATCTATCTATCTATCTATCTATCTATCTATCTATCTATCTAATCTGTGTGATTTGCACATGTACAGAAATAGCATTCTAGGTTAATTATATGATTAAAGCAAATAATAGTGCAGATTTATAAATTCATGGTCCATGGCATGTTTCCATTGAGGCATGTCTCTAAGAATGACAATTGATGGAGAGTGGTCGGCAAAAGTAATATGTTAATAAATGGTTTCCTGAGCCTAAATTTACTAAAGCTGGCCATACACTATAAGATAAATTGTTCCAATCTAAGCATTTTTTAAAGAGTGGCTAAAACCATGTTGAANTGCAGGGGGGGTTAAAATGAATGTCAGTGTTTGCATGCAGGGAGAATACTTTATTTTTGCATGTTGCACACAGATACTGACCAACGTTACTGTTACACTGTTATTACACTTGTGCTGGAAACATCATCTCTCAACTCTAATACTGATTGCAATTAATTCAATTTTCCTCCCCTGCAATTCAACATGGTTTTACCCACTCTTGAAAAATGCTTAGATTGGAACAATTTATCTTATAGTGTATGGCCAGCTTAAGCAGGGAGATTGCAGGGAGATTGAAAAGTGGGGATGCTGCTTCTAATGAATTCTATATATATAAAAATCAGAAGTTGAATGTTATGTTGTAAAAAATTNGATTTTGTATAGTCAATATTGGAATCGTATCCTAAAACCTTTTAACCTGTTGTAAAACATAAAGTATGTTCTTAAAAATTAATATCATTACATACTGTGAAAGGTGGATTTAAAATATATATTCAATTCTATATTCTGAATAATCTAAATGCAAAATATACTAGGTTGAGTTAACCAGTGGAAAAATACTGTTACATAAGATGCTACACAATGTGGTCTGTTGCATAGAAAGATTGCACAATATGATTGGAACAGGTCTATTCACATACGGTCATGTATAACTATATAGACTTGTTTTTCTCTATCTCAAAGTTGGATAAAAGGTAATAATGGGAGGATTTCATATGTTACGTGACTGACATTATAAAATAACTTGAAACCCACCTAGTCGGGGTTATTAGCCATATGATTATAACCCTGAGGGATGTGTCCCTCAGTAAAAGAAAAGNGCNTTGTCNTTTTCCAAATTTCATTTTCAATTTGGCTTTTAATGTTCATTTTACATGCCAAAATAAACCCTTTTATAATATAACTTGCCCAGAAAATTTTTGATGCCGATTTTATATGATCACAAGACGCAAGCAGAGTGATTGC
>JABWIB010006006.1:19362-30913 GCA_016617825.1 Platyplectrum ornatum
GGGGGGGGGGGTAAAATGAATGTCAGTGTGTGCATGCAGGGAGAATACTTTATTGTTACATGTTGCACACAGATACTGAGATCAAGTCTGAACTTTGTTTCACCCACCCATGATTCGACTCTACACTGTCTACACACTGAACTGTTGAAAATGACTTTATAACTTGTACATAAAAGAAAAAGCTTCTACTTGTTGTCTGTTTTTTTTTTTTTTTTCATGCCACAGTTACAGACCACAGTTTCTTAAGATATGCCACTCTGCCAAGGGAGATTGTATGTACCGAAAATCTCACTCCATGGAAGAAGCTGCTGCCCTGTGGTTCCAAGGTAACGCATGCATGCATGCATACATACATACATACATACATACATACATACATACATACATACAATTACATTCAGGTTTATGGGGTATATTTACTAAGTGGCGACATTGGAATGGGGATGTTGCCCATGTCAACCAATCAGATTCAAGCTCTGTTTCGTTTTACACTCTGGAGAATGTGAACTCAAATCTGATCAATCTCACCTCTTAGTAAATATATGTTTGTTCATCTATCCAAAGCAAAAATCCCTTTTAATCGTATGTTTCATTCTCTTCATACAGGTGGGCCTGGCATCCCTACTGGAGGCTGAACGTCTGTATTACAGCAGCTATCACTCCCAGGCTGTGCACATCAGGCCGGTTTGTAGGGTATGCACCACTGGCTTCCTATCCCTTCAATAATGTAGTACTGGGTACACACTGAACACGTTTCACACAGTAAGATATATGTGCATTATCAAACCAATGATTTCAAATAATAATGTGTATTCGTGTCTACATATCTATGTATCTGTTCTTCTGATATTGTTGATCATAAAAATTGAAACCTCTATTCCAGAGATTAGATTAGCATCGTTGGAGCATGTGCACTGGTAGAGTGTCTATTGTGTGATTGTCATGATAGTTCAGTGTGTACCCAGCATAACGAAGGCTTTGTTATCTCATCACATGGACGTTTTTATGTAGATGATTTTATTCTGGCTTCTGCTGTTATGTTTAATCACTAGTTACTACTTCACCATTGAACTGACTGCACCTGTTATAAACGTGTGTGTAGCTCTGCTGGTCCGTTATGTAACCTTGGTTTCATCCTAATGTTTTTCAGGATGCAGGTTGCTCAGGAGTTTCCTGGGAGTTGAGACAAACTTTGACTGTGGTGTTCGATATGTACACAAATGGAATGGGCAAGAGAGGTATGCTTCATACACCATGCGCAATGTTTAGAAAACTACAAAATACTATTCCAACACACAAAACACCAAAGCAAAGCAAAAAAACAAATCCATAAATGCATAGAGAATACATAGATCTAGCTATCTCTGTCCATCAGTCTGTCACTTATTGATAATATCCGTCTCTGTCTTTCAGATTGGTCACTTTTTAAAATGTTCTCCCGGACAGTAACGGAGCCCTGTCCATTGGCAACACAGAGTAACATCTATGTGGACCCCTCTGGATATGACAAGGTAGATGAATCCATCAGTATAATGTTATGCAAGAGGAACCATTCATGCAAAGAAAGGCAGCTGAATACTGTTACGTTAACTGCTGCGTAATTGAAATCTGCTGAATAAGGAACAAGGGAAACATACATACATGTGGTTTATGCATGCCTTATGTTCTGTTTATCTCAGAAATGTAATTGGTGTTGGACTGGCTGTATGAAATACAGGGAGTAGGTGTTTTGTCCATGGGGTTTGATTATAGGTTATATGAGTAGATAATAGTATTTTTCAGGAGTATTTTTAATTACAGTTAATTTACCCATATTACATGGTTGTAGATCATATATCAGACGTATTTTGTGAGTCTGTGATGCACCAGCTCGCATTATGTCACAGATGTTGCTGAAGTAATTTGATACGCAAAGAACTTACCGTATTAGGATCTGAACCAGATGCAGGATTACTCCTGATACCTTCCGCACGTACTCCCGCACATCAGATGTGCACATGTGGATCCTGATATTCCCACCTAAATTACGCTTGGTGGGCAGTGGGTGACCACGAGTCACTTTGGGCAGGTGTATAGCAGTGTATCCCCCTGGCTTTTCCATATGTGATAGTGACAGGTGTACACTCCCTTCTGCACTCGTCCAGTCCATTGTCATAAAATCAGGTAAGATAAATGCACATCTTAGTGTAAAATATAAAAAAAACTTGAATGGTTCCCCAAATCCTATACTGATAACTAAATCAACATAGAAAGTTGACAGTTCACCCCATCCTCCACTTTCTGTATTGTGACCTCTCCTGCACACACCTTGTTACAGCTTATCCAGTGCACAGTGTTTAAGCTGCTGCTGAGTATGGCGTAACAGTGTAATGTTCTTTAACGAGTAATGAATTATGCGGGAGAATTATAGAAGAAGTGCAGGAGGCCAGTATAGAAACCTCTAGTTTGCATATGTGCAGTAGGTAACTATTCCCATTTGTTTTAAAGTCATTTACACAACTCTCTGGTTATGCGTAACAGGAGGTGGAGTTGTTTGAAGTGACTCCTCTGTCAAATGTGGATGTGGATGTGCCGGTGCATGGTGATCAGAGAGTGTATACCCTGTATAACCTCCGCGAACCTGAGCTCTTCAACACATCCAGAAACCTGAATGTGGCGCTTAAATGGAAAGGAGGATCAGCTGATTCAGGTGAGCTATCTCAATACCTCCCTGTTCATCTGGTCTATTGCAAACGTATGGATTAGTTAAAGGGGAGTGCGCACATTTTCTCAGTTACGTTAGTTTGGCTGTTGTGTATATCCCGCATTGACTGTATCTCTGTTAGGCCAACCACGGTCTCCGGTGTTCCACGCTGAGCGCTATGTCAGTGGCTACGGTCTTCAGACTGGAGTGATTAACACCATGATTTACAACAACCATCCATTCCGAGCATTCCCTGTCATGCTTCTGGAGACTGTTCCCTGGTACCTTCGCCTCTATGTTCACACTCTGACCATCATCACCAAAGGCAAAGAAAACAAACCCAGTGAGTGGACACGTGTGACTGTCACGCATCAATGAATAAGCTGATCAGTGGTCTCATAAGGACAGGAACGGGTTGAGTGATGAATGTTCCTCTCTGATTTTAATGTTTATGTGAAACTTCTGTAAACTCCGATTTTCGAGGGCTCTGATCTGTCTCCTCTAATCTTTAGGTTACATCCACTATGAGCCGGCTAAGGATCGCCAGCGGCCACATTTGTTAGAGATGTTGATTCAGCTTCCTCCTAACTCTGTCACAAAGATCAGCATACAGTTTGAGAGAGCGCTCCTGAAATGGACGGAATACCCACCTGACCCCAACCATGGCTTTTACATCAGGTAACATTAAAGCTTTATTTTCTAGGGGGGGTTCCAGTCCCTTATTGGTGTCCTGTGTCTCCTCCCCTGGCTTTTCCATTTCATGCGCCAAACTGTGGACAGAATTGTGAGTTTCAGCAGCAGGCATGTATTTTGGATTGTGGAAGTATTGATATTGAACTCGCGCCACTTTATTTATGCTAGGTACAGAAAACACCTGCAATTTAAAGTGCATATGCGCATTGTAAAGGTTAATGACCTGTATGTTCCTTGTATTCATCAATGGGTCTGGAATTGTAGTAAGAGTGATTACTATTAACCCATAATGCAAATCAATGTCAATCCATCTGCATCCCTCTCTTCTCTGAATCCACCCACATACCTCCCTTTCTGAGCTGAGGTTACTCATTCCTTTCTCCCTATACAGTCCCTCTGTACTGAGTGTCCTTATCCCAAGTGTTCTCAACACAAGGACGGATGAGTTGGAGGAAAGCCCGCTATTCTCCACGCTGTAAGTATGCTTGATCTGTGCATTGCAGATAGGAGTAATGTGTTTTCTACATGGTAGACCTAACTCCATGGTATTACCCAGTACTTTTAACATTTAAATTAACTTCTTCTTTATTAAAGCCGGATGTGCAAGTAACAAGTAGCCATAAACATAATCAGTAAGCATTTTATACATAAGCGTAGGGTCTATATGATATAGATGGGAAGAAATACAGTTAAGCTGTCAGTATGTTTTGGGGGTAATAATGTCATAGTATAAATACTATACAATTATCTGCCGCTGTGACATTGGCGTTACTTTTTGTACTTTCCAGGTTTCCATCCTCAGACGGATCCAGTTACTTCATGCGGCTGTACACAGAGCCCTTACTGGTGAATTTACCCACGCCTGACTTCAGCATGCCTTACAATGTCATCTGCCTGACCTGTACTGTGGTGGCTGTAGGCTATGGGTCTTTCTACAACCTTCTCACACGGACCTTTCAAGTGGAAGAGAGCTCACAGGGGGGACTGGCCAAGAGAATAGCTAACGTAATACGCAGACTCCGGGGCGTCCCCGCTCTGTGATAACTTCATTATTTCATGAGACTTTGAACCACAGCGCACCTCGTACCATTCTCTCATGGACCTGCTGGTTTATGTCTGTCTTATCTAAGACACACTTATACCATATGCACTAGCGCTAAAATTGTTACCTGAAAGCGTCCTAGTGAGCTATGAGGCTGAATTATCTGTCTGTGAAATAAAAGCTCTTCAGGTTCGTTCAATGTCCTGATAAGGTTCCTCCTGCACTGAGGATGTACTTGTATGATTACATCTAGTGACCTATGAAATATTGAAGAGTGCCCTAGCATATGTGAATAGCATAATAAACAGGAATGCTGCATGTGATGTATAGACTACAGGTGCAATTTAATGTATGACTACTAGTCGGTTGAGTTCAACATTCACTGCACAGTCGTCACGCTGTGGATTCTCTTAAATGATTGCATCTATCTTAATGATTTGGTCGGGTTAATTTATGGTTTTGTAAATAAAAGGGTTTTATGAAAAATCTTTGAAGTGCTCTGTTTGTGTGATTGGGGAGGGGAATAGGTAACCATCTCAACCTCTGCATGTAATATAGACAGCAATAACGGGTAGGTGGGGTTGGTGCATATGCTGCCATTAATGTAGGCACAGACGAATGCTGCAGAGATGTTACTAACCACATCAGTCACTTACAGTAAAATGGACATCAATTACGTTCTCTTACACTCTTGTTGCTGTTGGAGTTTCATCCTGCACATCTGCACTACCCTCCACTGATGCGGAGCGCTGCATCTGCCCATTGCCCACATGAAGTCATTGGATTGTAGCTGACCTTTCCTAGTGTATAATAGGGACAGCTTGAATTTCCTTTTCTGCGGTTTAGTAAATCTAGCCCTTGCTAGGTACCAGGGGGTACCGCAGGGGCCGTATTACTTTTAAACCTGCACCACTTGGGGGGCACCAACCCTGCCCATGACCCACCCAAAATGTCATAATGTGCCCTAAACAGTGGACAGGTTTAAATTACTGAAGCAAAAACGTTATTTTTAAAATGGCTTTTTGTCTGAGCAATATGACAATGGCTGTCATTTCTTCATTCACAGTAGAGAGGCATTGCCAGGGAGGAGGGAAGACAGCAAAGGTAAGTAGAGTACAGATGCTAGTTAAAAGAGACAGATGGGGTTTTAAGCTGGAGACACAAAAGGGGGGATATTAGAAAGTTGTAGACAAATAAGGGGGAATATTGGAACAGTGGCAGCTCCCTGAGTCTAAATCTGGCCACAATGGTATTTTTGGTGCATCCACCAGACTGGGGGAATATGTACAGTATATATCCAAAGCCGTATGCGTCATTGCTGTGTTCTAAGCTCTTTTACCAAGGTGGAAGTTGTACAGGATAGTGAACCAGCTCCTGTACAATGACAGCTGTAAATACAGGTGCAGCTGCTAGGGAAGTGGGGGACATTGGTAGCCCCCCCTGAATATATGCAAGCTGTCAGGCTGAGTAGCTTGCTGTATATGTATGTAATACAGTACTCTGTATTCAATATATTTTTTATTCATTTATGTTTGTTAATTAATAAGCCAATAAAACACAATGCTTAAAAATACTGTATTTAATAAAACATTTTTACAGAATTTTACCTATTTAAAATAATTTTTTTATAATGTGGAGAAGTTTATGTATTTAATTCTATTCTCCTGTGCACTTTTGTAGATATGTACTACGGTAGATGATCACAGAAATGCATTATAAGGATGATCAACTGCAGTTCAGCAGGGAAACACTGGGTGGCAGTATACACAACACAGCAAACATTAAAACAAAACACAAAAACTAGCTCTCCCATTGCATACTATTTCAATACACATATACACAATCAAATACTAAAAGTATTTCAATACACCGTTTTCTATGTGTTTATAGAGGGAAGATGGCTATATCTTTCATATTTATGTTGGATGATAGCTTAAGTTATACATATCCATAGCTGGGTCTGCTTTTTATATGTTTCCAGTGAGAAGATGGATATATCATTTTAGTGGAGAGTGCGGAAGTCAGGCATATATGCTCCAGGTGTTCCCGAGTGCTAGAAGTTCTGCCTGCTGGGCCACCTAAATTGTGGCAGGTGGACGGGGGTTATTTAAATTATACAGTAGGAGCAGGATGGGGGGGATTTGTGCAGTCAGCTGATCTGCACAAGTCACCTAAGGCAGGGTTAACAGCGTAAGTATTCCTAGTACGAGAGAGGGGAGTAACAGGGGAGTTCATTCGTCTCTCCTGCGCGTTTGCATAGACCTGGTTCCGATCCCAAATCTCCATCATTTACAATGTCCTCTATATATGACCATAACTATGGAAAGGGTCTTGGCTAACACTTCATCATTTTCCACTTTATAACCATTTCCTGCTCATGGCTGTACACCATTGTTATCTCTATGCGTCTTCCTCTCAGGAGAAACGACTTGCTGAATTGGGGTGAAATGTGACATGGTTTATGCAAATCATACCAAAGCCCAACCCTACTGAATAAAAGCTTCCATTGATAGGCTTATTAATGTCATCAAGCCCCGCCCATCCATAGTAACAATTGGGGATGTAGGGGGATTTGCTCGGTCGCCCGGGATTGTGGGAGCAATGCCTGAAATTCATGAGTCCCCCGAATTTCGTGAGTCTCCGCAACCCTGTCATACACCTAATCAAAAAAGTTTAGGGGAGAACATCATCCCACTATCACATAGTTTATTCTAAACATAAACCCCACCAAAATGGTGCATTAATAATCACGTTTGTTACACAGGATTAACAAGCAGACATGAGCTCATATATAAATGACTGAAGGGGAATTTCATTTAAATATGCGTCCTAGCAGAGGATCCATGTGATCTAAGCGTAAAAACCAAAATTGTTACATTTATTTATAATAAAAAAAAACTATTGTTTTAAAAATGTGTTTTTGTGGTTTTTAGTTATTTATTTATCTTTGCTATGATTATATTGATCAAAAGCCAGAATAGCAGCGGCAGGCATGCCCCGAATACCGTGTTTCCCTGATAATAAGCCCTGTGCTATTTTACAGTAAACTGTCTAAAGTAAGCCCTCCCCCGAAATTAAGCCCTATCTCAATCACTAAAATAAACCCTACCCTGAAAATAAGCCCTATGGTGTTTTTTTGTTCTGAAGAAAAAATAAGACAGTGTCTTATTATCGGGGAAACACGGTATACATGGCCAATGATAAGAAATAATGTGAATGCTGTAAAACCCAGCATACGGCTACTATGGCGCCTTTTTATTAATGACGAAGAGCTACATAAGGTGCAAGTGCAGAGCTCTAAAGGGATGCCTCTGTGATGTGATAATTACACTGTGGTAAGTTGGAGTGTTTACAGTACAGTATAGGGTTTTCCCTGTATTGTCTATACCGAATTTCCTTGCTGAAATGTACCCTGCCATGTTAATTAGTTCATTGAAAACGACATTTGTTTTGTTTCAAAGAGCAGAGGGATTAACAACCCCCCCCCTGTGTTATGGTATTTCATTGTATAAGAAGGAATTCTGGGAGATCACTGTGTATTGTAACCCGGTGTATCAGCTTACCACCAGTACCTCTTCCTAGTATTTCTCAGGGCTATAGAAGTAATAAACCATCTTCCTGCCTTTACGATTAGCGCCTGCTTTATCCTGTGGCTAACAGATAAGGGCTGCACTCGTCTCCATCCCCCTTCCTGGCTGTCCTGAGTTGAACCCAGCCTCCTGGGAATCTCCCCCCTCAGCCCTGATCAATGGGAAGTGGTTCAGGGGAACATCAGACACCCACAGGGGACATGCAGCAGTCATATCAATCGATATGATAAGCAGCAGTCTCAGGTGCGGGCGATGGAGCTGGCTGGTGCAGCGACAATCCCATACAGAGCAGTGTGATAAGGAACAGTCCTTGTATCTCAATCACACACGTTAAAATGGAACTCTAAGTGTAGAATCGAGATATGTCGTATCCCGTGGCAACCGGTGCAACAGCACAACATTGTCCAAGATATGTGGATCACATTGTCCACTGGCCACCAGTAAAGGGGGTATGCTTATATATGTGGATGCTGCAAGTAAATGAGGTTGTAGAGTGATCCCTATTGTGCATGGTATAATATGGTATAATATATGTAATATTAAGTAAAATAGAATACATATTGTGGTTTGAAGCACAAGGCTCATGTGAGAAAGTTGAAGAAGCCTATTAATGTACATCCGTCCCCTATGGGTTACGCAGGGTGTTGAAGGCATACGTTCTGTGATACTTAGTATAAGGGATCAGTCTGAAGCCGGATTCCAGGAATTCATATGTTGGGGATGACATGGCACTCCAGCCGTTATAAGATTAACATGCATCCGGTTCTGACACTGTTCTCATTCTTTCACATATGGGAACCATGACTGGAAAAGATTCCAAAAGCCACAAGTGTAAGACAAAAAGCGATGTAACCATATGAAAGCATGGACATTCCTTGTGGCTGGTGTGAGAACTGATTGTCTATTATATTCTGCAGGGGGATTCGGGTTATGTTTGATGTGAAAAGTCCATAGCCTAAGATTTATAGCTCTGCATTATCCATGTAATGTAACGCCTCTGCCTGACTTCTTGTTCCCAGGCTATACCTTCATGGCTGTTCTTTGATTTTACGCTTTATATGTTTTATATCCATTGTAAAATGATCCATATTTAACCTATAGATTGTGATGCTCCTAACTCTACATGTAATGCATGTAGGGTATACTAGAGCTGTGGAGATGGTGCACTATATAAAGTACATATTGGGTATATTAGGTATCAGGCAATGGCACACATCATTATATATATATATATATATATATATATATATATATATATATATATATGGTATATTTGCAGGAGCCGGCTGGTGGGGATGCCAGATGGCACCCGGACCGCCGTGCCATTGCTATTTCAGGGCCGCAGGCCGCAAATGCCGGTCCACTGATCGGCATGTGCGGCCTTTCAAACCTACCACCGGGTCTCATGTATTAGAGGGACCCTGCAGCCAGAAGTGACATCACATTCACTAACGGGCCGAGCAACCACCTGGGCTATTGGGGCATCAGTAAATGGGGGAACCCGCTCCTGTGATGTCACTTTCGGCTGCCGGGTCTTGCTAAAACATATGGTCTATATGTATTAGTAAGACCTTGCGGGCGGAAGTGACGTCACAGGTGGGGAGGGGCTTATGTAAGGGGGCGGTGCTTAGCTATATACCCCTGGGCCATAATTTGCCAGCCAGCCCCTGTATATTTGGGTATACAGTACATAATGTACCATCTCCAAACCCCTAATATACCTCACATATATTACATTATGTGCTATTCCCTTATCCCTTTATCCTCAATATGTACTTTATATACTGCACCATCACCAGGGTGTGGAGTAGACACACTATATAAACTACATATTAGGATTCTATGAAGGAATATACTATTATATATATGGGGTATATTAGGGTTGGGAATGGCACACTATATATTGTATGAGCCCAGATTCTTTATATAACTCACATCAGGGCTGGAAGTGGGGTGTATACGGGGGTATGACATACCGGCACCTCTCTCACTGATGTAATTAAAAACTACAAATCTCCATTGACTTCCATTATATTCTGTGTGTCCATACCACTACTTCTAAATGTCCATACCATCACTTCTAAATGTCCATACCACTACTTCTAAATGTCCACTTCGACCACTGACTCACATGTAATACAGCTACATTGGCTGTATTACAGCTGCAGTCCTGTATCTGAAGCTGGCGGAGGTAAGAGACAGACAGGCCCCCCACAGTGTAAGGCCTCTGTTCAAAGACCCTAAGGGCCGTACTGCTTCTGGCTATTGACACTCTAGACGTGGGTCGTGTTGCACTTACAAGTGGAAGGGGTGTAGCGTTACATTGTACAGTATAGGGATGTGTATGCTCCACCATTCCAGACCTCTCCAATGTCGCATTTTTGTGCATAAGAAATAGAACATATGGTTCTTCTCTCACGGAGCTCTGACAGCAGGAACATACCTTCAATTTGTCCTCCATTTAGCACTAAGAAGTCTGGAGTGATTGGCGCACATGTCCCGGCCTCGTGCGTGGACACAGCGGGTATTTGCTATGGGATCCGCACTCATGCACTAGGTGGATATGGGGTGCAATGATGCGATGCGCGCTCCCGCGGTTGCAATACATATAATGTAGGTGATTTATGTATAGCCAACTATGGATGAGCTAGTGACCACCACCTATTATTGTCATTATCCTATACAGAGTGGCCTCCAAAGCCAGCGGCCTACCGGGAGAATTCCCTGTACGCTCTATGGCCAATCCGCCCCTGTATAGGTGTATGGCCAGCATTAGCCCAATCTGATCTTTGGATCCCATCCTGTATATTTAAATCACAATAAGTAATTCCTTTGCAGAATACATCCCATAAATGTTTCCAGGCTTCCCAATGGTTTGAAAAGTAAGTAAAGGCTGAGATGTAACATAAATATTAATAGCGATAGAGAAAAGAGAAGGCAGGTATCCCTGCAGAAGACTGCCGCCAGATGACATTATATACAGCGTGTTCTTTGTAGCCGCATCACATTGGTTTAGCTGGGTCAAGACCTGAGAGGATGAGGAATACCACCCATGACCACATCTGGGAAGCAGCCTCTTGCTGCAGTGCAGCTGTTCTGGACACGGAGACAGCTGAGATGATGCAGCTGTTCTGTCTGTTCAGTTTCCAGTGCATGTCATGTTAATTCCAGCCCCAACGTAACACAGCCATGGAGAAAGGAGCCTGCGCCCCGCACCCCTGCAGTCTGTGCCCATACACAGCCATTTCTTGGAATGCCACAGGCTGCACAGAATGCGATACAGATGCTTTCTTAACCCTTTGTGGCTGAATGGTGCCTCTAGTATGCATTTACTATGGATCACATCTATATGGAATATGAAGTCAAGTAAATGTTATTCTGTGCTATTTATTAGACTTGGGCTGGAAACATCATCTGTCATCTGTAATACTGTGTTAAACATATAACATTTGCCTTCCCTGTGACTCAACTCATAACTTTCCACCTGATTGTTAAACTCTGGAACTGGTCATATGTATATATATATAGAGAGAGAGAGAGAGA
>JABWIB010006009.1:6155-17965 GCA_016617825.1 Platyplectrum ornatum
TTGTCATCATTTATTAGCCAGATGGCCCTTAAGACCATAAGTTAAGTAATGGTGGGAAGTATGGATGTGTGTACCACACCTTGCAGGAAAGACCGTGTTCTTCTTATTTTTTCTGGAACAACCTCTATTTTTATTCCAATTTAAATTTGCCATATTCCCATCTCTCTTCTCGACAGGGTTTTTTCTCAGAAACGGTTCCTCATGCTATGAGACACCAAACAACAAAGAGCATAGCAATTCAATAACAGATATTAGAAAAGTTTAATGTTAATACCTTTAACAGATCCCTTTCCATTTAATACCTTCATTACGGCTATTTGTTTATGCTTCAAACTGTTTAACTGCAGACCTCTGGTGGGCAAAGGTTAGACAAGGGCTTCAGGGACATGTCTGGAGAATACAAGTCAAATCACTGCATAGGAAATATACAGGGATTTACTTGTGTATCTAATTAAATACAAGGAAGAATATAAAAGATCATAGCGATATTTACAGATGCTGTACTTAGCTCTAGCATTTGCAATGAACCAAAGTTCAGTGTGTAAATAACAGTAATACAAAGTGTTTGTGTTTAAATATTTGCATTAGCACCAGTGTATGCAGCTATTACAGCTGTCAATATGTAAAGCATGTGCATCCAAGCATCACTTTCTACAGTGCTAATTCTCACCAGGGCCATGTTACTGTAGTTCTCCACTATGATAAACATAAAACAGTATAAATATAATATATAAGTTCATAATGCAGTCCTCAACATCTCTAGCTCAGATACAACTACAGCATAAAATTGTTAATAAATGTTGATAACAGTAAAGTAGATTTAATATTTTTCAAAATCTCTTACATAAAAAGTGGTTCAACAATTCTCAGTGGTCAAACACAAATGCATAGTAGTAAATATGCAAGAACAGACATTTTCTCTTAGGCTGCCTTTTGTAGGCAAAATGTAGATACAGACACCGTGCCAACTAGCACAGTGATCATTAATCATTGTGGAGACTAAGAAACTGTCTCCTTCAGAATTAGAAATTACAAAACTACTTCTACACATATCCATATACTAAGCAATCAGCATAAACATTGATAGACGATTNGATAGGAATTAGCTACCAAACTTATCAATGATATATTCAGTTGCCATGCTAACTGATTAATTACTTAATCATGCATCCTCTGCTTTGCAGACTATCGGCACAATTATNTTATTTAGTAAGGTGTCTAATTTAGTATTGGATCATCTATGAAGTTTTACTGTGTTGTCTCGACTCTTGACAGTTACTTTGATATCAGACATTATAGTACATTATACATTATAGTACTACAGACATTCTAGTACATTACAATACCTTATAGTTGATTTCTAAATCAATCTCTACAGTGGATTTCTATATTCCTAGGGGAATATAATACAAAGACAAAACACTGCAATACTACAACTAGCTACAGCAAAGTGAAATCCAGTCTTCCACCAACCTTTCCTCGGCTGCTTTGTTGAGGACTCTTCTCTGCTGAAACATNGCGGTCCATTGACTTTTTGGGTGTTTCTAAGCTTTCCTTATTTGCTGTCGGGGAACCCTGGTTCCTAATACCTGGAAATAGATAAATCTAGGGTTAATGTCGNTACAATTAACCACAATGCAACATGTGGTTCCTTTAAAACAGAAGAGACCAATAAAACAAGAATGCCCTCAAATATTCAGCCTAATTATCTGGGAATTGCCATGCCGGACCCTGTAAATAAGCTTCCCCAAGTTAAAGTCTGTTTTTGCCTCGCATACATTNAGGAACCGCCCAAGGACAGCAAGAACTTTTGCACTAACCGACATGTCTCATTCCAACCTAAGCAGCATGCCTACAGTATCTAATAAAATGTATTTACCCTCCATCTTTCGGAAAGCAGGCTGGCATTCAGTCTGCAGATTAAGTGGACCCTTGGAAGTGTGTTCTTCAGGAACTTTACTGGGTGTAGAAAAGCCACAAAAGTTCTGTTGTTTAGACTCAGATATGTTTTCTGAGGAAGTTTTAAAATTCGTTTCCATAGGAAACATACCAATTACTGGCTCCTCCTGCAAAGTACTTTCACTTGNTGTCCTTTGTGGGAGAATTAAAGTTTGAAGTGCAGATTCCTCTTTAGCAGGACTGTTGTCTGGCTGTGTTAAGTGCTTTTGGTTACCCGTATCTGTGCTGTCTATTGAATTAAAATCTGTCCATTTTTCAGCCAGAGTTTCATTACAGACAGAGTCCTTTGGCAATTGAGGTTGTGTGTCTGAGTAAAGTTGTTGATCTGAGGCACAAGTTGATACACTGATGGTGGTTGATGCATGGCTAGTCTTCTGTTTCACGCTGTAATACACAGAGCACTTGTGCTTCTTCTGAGAGTGGCTGTATGTGGCTGGTGCTCTCTTGGATGCATTGTGGCTGCGGACTGGAGGAGCAGTAACCGCCAAGTAGACCTTTCCTTTCCCCTTATCTGGCGGACCACACGGGTCTGTAAAACTCTTACAGCTGCCTCTGCAAAGGTATTATAGAGGAGAAATTCTAGCATTAAAAGCAAATACAGCATCCAGGGAACAGACAGCTATTCATACAGGCACATACCCGGGCCAGATACTGCTAATGTGAAGACTGATGTGATGTTGGTGTTGTACTGGTGTGGCCTAAATTCACATCAGCTCCATTCAGAGCCAAGGGGAACATGACTAAATATGGCTATAGCAAGTAATTAGGGCATATGGTGTAATACTGTGTATGGGTAGAGCAAGTGAGGCACTACTACGTTAGGACAGTCTCCATAACATCTTTGTAATTCATTATGTATATATTACTAGTATTAATAACATACTGTTACACTTGAAATCTGTATGATAAGTTTTATTTGGGCGTTTTGTTTGGTTTAATGAAAGGACCAAGATATATGATAGGCCTCCGGGACAAATAAATTTATAACGTCTATATAATATATTCAGATACAAAAAAANCTTTAAAGTATGTTTCTTATAGTTAGAGATACAGGGAAGAGGACAATGGTTGAAACTTTAAATGAAAAACAAGTAAAAGTAGGCTTGCAAAAGCAATCGTTTGTTTACCATACCTGTAGGATTCAGAGGCGATGGTGTCCACTGAATGAGAGATTTGCTGGGAAGAGGAGCATGTGCTGTTTCTATGTCTCAGCTTTAAAAAATCTGAGAGAATATATTGGGCTTGCTGGATGGCTATTAACACTACACCAACAAGAGACAAACTGCAAGATCAGACAAAAAAAAATTACAATTTACAACCTTCATACAAAAACATGTTTCTACCTATATATTTCTCTTCTAATCAAAATAAATGAGAACACAAAATCCATAACTAACCTCACTAGCAGCACTGTAAGTTTCCAGAACGACTCNTCCCAGCTGGGGCCAGGAACTCCATCCGCACATAAAGGTAACAAGTGGTGAGGGAGAGTGACGTTCAGGGTAAANCGAAACTCCAGGTTGGAAGCACTCACCAGAGAGAGCTCACGTATTACCCAGGATGATGTGAAGTCTGGGATGAACCTATGTAGAAGAGGACACATCTTTTAACTCGTACACAGTTAAATAAAGGCAGTTATATTTATATATTTTTGGTGCAATTACTCTGTCATGTGTATGCCTTTTGTAGCCACTACAAGAATATCAACAACATGAATTAAGTAGCATGAATGCTACTAAATATTATCTTAATGGTACTGTAATGCAGTTTTCCTTGTACATGCAACATATTACAATGCCGATCTGACACGTGCAANGCTTTAACCTTGGAGAGTGCTGTAAAATGTTTTTAATACTTACACTATACTAATTTCCTTTGAAGTATTCTGGCTTAGTGAAAAAGTATGGCAGTCAAGTACTTCAAACCCAAAACCTTGGCAACTATATCCATTTATTTTCATAGACACAATCGTTAAGGGTAGAGAACCAACATTCTCAACTTTAAAGACTTTTGTGATGGACAAGACTTGTTTAGTTTCTTGTAGCTCTGCAATAAAAAAAGAAGAAAAAAAGCTTACTATTTACAGTATATAAAGAAATACAAAAACACAAACATTAGAATCTACATTAATTTGACAGAAGGCTCACATTGACAACTGTCCTGCTGTGGTATCTGTTCCTTACAGCACAAAAATCAGTGCTGCTTTGTGATAACTGAGATTCTTCTTCAGACCATGCACTGACCTCCGAACAATCAGGGTGAGTGGACAAGGTCAGTGCAATGACAAGTCATTTTAATCAACAGGACTAGGCTCCCATTAGAATGAAGAGAATATATGATCAGGAGCTACACACTTGAGCAATGTACTGACATTTCATACCTTATGTGTTACATTAAAAGAAAATGACCCACACTGACATTGACACATTTCTTTATAATTCTTTCTTGACATGCGGCAAAAAAGATACAATTAGAAGAAATGCAGGATAAGAATCTTCAAACTATGCCACGGTAGAAAAAGATTCTCACAGCACAGTTTTAGTTCTACATGTAAACAGACAACAGCTCCTTTGTGTAGTGTCCATTACTATAACAAACATTCCAAAGCAACAACAATACAATATGTGCCCACTCACGTTGCCTACAATCCATCAGGGTTGACTCTGGGACTTTAAACCGCAAAGATCCCCCTATTCCAGGCAGCCTCCCTCCAACACGTAGCATTTCTCTGGCTCCAAGACCCTCTACAGCGATCATGTCTAGAATAGTCAAATTGTTCCTTGGATGCAAGAGAGAGATTTATTAAAGCATGATAACACAAAATTAATACAATGAATAATTAACTTAAGGATTAATAAAACAATTCCAACCATGTTAGCAGCCACTTATTCAAAAATATAACATTGAAATAACGTTTCATTAACCTCTAGTTTAATCTACACTACATTATGGGCTTTAGTTCTTTTATTCTGATATAGTAGTAGTAGAATACACATATATTTTACCTGATTATTATAAGCGAGTTCACTTTTCTGTAATCAACAGGTGTAAATACTACACCAACTTGCTGACACTCCCAAGGCTGCAACTGTAATNCAAGCACTTCTCGGCTGCATTCGACATCCCTGCCCTGCTGTAAATACAGGAAACAGAGCAATTTATTTCAGACAACAGAAATATTGTAAAAGAGGCATAGGCAATTTTAGAACTGCAGATACAGGTAAAATACAACTACCATACTAATCTGAAAGAAAATGTAAATTTTTTTTTTCATACAATTTACAAGAAATCTAATTATTTGGATGAAGAAATTCCACTGAAAGGATTACAGGAAACTAAAGTAAAAAGACTAATCCAGATGATTTTTTAAACATTACCTAGTTTTCAATTAGCAAGATAATATTAATTTAAAAAAGTTCTACCAAATAAAGCTTTTACAAAAATTGTTACTGTGATTTCAGTGTACCTGTGTATCACATTCCATCTGTAGCCTGAACTCAACAGTTGTGATGTCAACCACCTGTTCATTTATACCATACCTAAAATCAAACATATAAACAAAATGTAACACAACAAAAAGTTTTGGGACGCTAGGACACCAAACTAGCCAATATTAATCAGACTATAGGGCTATAGTAGCTATGTATTGCTGGTGTTCATACCATTTGTTAAGAAGGCTCAGAGCACCTTGTGGATTGGGATAATGAGAGAGTGGCATTAGTTGCACAGATACAGGAAAGGGAGAAGGATTCCTCAGTGTAACGTATTTCACCTGGAAGAAATACATAGGATAAGATCATATACATCTGTCATTGTTTTTTGTTTTATCAATGTAATTACTTTTAAAATGTCATGCATGTAGCTGCATAGTACAGTATTTATANGCTTCCAAGTGAAATCCACAGAGACCAGTAAACTCAACCTAACCCAGCAGCAGCTCATGGAAAGAAGCATAGAGAGGTTTAATTACCGAGCTTTTACTTAGTGCAGTTGCAGTGAAGTTCACCACAAGATCAGGCTCGACAATGAACTTTGGCAAGAACACAAGATGTCGGTCCACATCCTTATTCTGTTGTGTAGTGCTAGCATTCTCAGAACTCTTTCTCCTGGGAGTAAAAAAAAAAAAAGTTTACATTTTCACGGTACATAGTTATATAGGTACCAACGTGCACACACAATATCCGGGACCTACCTACACGTTTCCCCATCCTGCATCTTCTGGTACTTTTCATAGAGATCAGTTCCTAACTTGTAGTCTAGAATCCAAGCTGAAGTCCCCAAAGACAGGCTATGCTGCCAGTGCATACTTTCTTCTAGGGACACAAATTCACAATAGTGGAGGTTGATGATAGGATATTCACAGAGCATTTGTAAGAATAAACCCATCTGTTGAGCTACTTGTTAATTATTAAAATGTCTATTAGGCTAGCAGATTAAGAATGCTTTTGAAAAGTTAAGAAATATAACAANGATATTTACCAGAGGTCAAGCGTCTGATGATGGGGTGTATTCCACAATGAGCATATGTCTTAAGATGTTGGCTCCCAGGCTGAAATTAAATATGAGGACAACCCATTACAAACATTTTAATGTGAATTTAAGTCAAGAAAACCACTGAGCTTAACGATTAGCTTAAAAACAATACCATGGCTATAGATCTGACTTCCCACTGCCAACAAGTGTACAAATAATGCAAATACACATATAAGTGCAATAATTAATAAAGAGGACTATTTTCACATCACACTAACATAATAATCTAATAATAATAAAATTGATACATACACACACAAATGAACCCCTTTTGTATGTTTGGTAAAAGAAAAAACATAAAACACCTTATGGTCAGCGTAGCGGATGAGTACCGGAATTTCAAACGTTACACCTAGAGACGTGGTAATCATTATGTTGGTCAAGAAGTTTGATGGGGACTCTTTGGCTTGGATTTCCAATGTAAATATATCCCAGCAGCCTGGAGGTAACGTCAGCAAGTGTGTGAAATTAAGAATCTGCATACACACAGAACCAGTAATATTATTGCATGATATTATTAAAATGTCATTAAATGTTCAGCTTTGTGAACTTAGCCAAACAGCGCAGCAATGAAGGTGTACTTAGCACTTTGAGGTACTAGTTTCCCCTCTAAGCAGCCACCGACTACTGTATGTACCAGTTGCACACAACCCTCACTCAACCCAAGGGACACAAGCATTAAACCTAAAATAAGGAGAGACGCTACCCATATATAGAAGGGAACATCTCTCATACTCATCAATATTATACTTTATTTTTGCAAATAGTGTGTGGTGACATAGAAGAAAAGACATATGTTCCAAATGTTCTCAGAATGGAAATAAATACATTCAACAGTCTACAGATCGAATAGTATGACAGCAATCACTGNCAGTATATTCAGAATATTACACAAATACTATAATGACTACATTTATAGAGTACATAAAAATATATATAACAGTATTTAAGAAAAGAAGAAGTATTCTTATTCTANGGTAATATTTTAGTCACATGCAACACCTGCATGAAAAAACACAAACTGTCCTGGAAGTTAAAAAATACTATGTAAAACTTTTGAGGGGGGTGTTAGTCCGATTGTTACTACAGAATACAGAAGAAAAGAAAATACTGCTGTTTAAAGGGGATGTGCTGTATGTGGGAATACACTAGACCCCCATTTCCCATAAACCTACAGACATGGGTGGGAGTGAAAGAAAAGCATNCATGATGCAGATGTTAGAAAGGAATGTTAGACAGTCATTCATTCCCAAAATCCCTGTTTCAAGGTCCACTTGGGTAAGCATACTAATAAACCTCCAAAATCATCCATACCAGCAACCATAATAATCTTATCTGGCATATAATTTCCAGCTTTCTGATGGATAAGTGAACCCACAAAAAGTATTTTACTAGTGTTTCCTCCTAAGTCTTACTACAAAGACTGGGAATCCAGAGCACCCTTGCTTTGTATGTTGCTTGCTTGAAATAGAGAGTGACTAAACACTTACACAAGGATCATTGATTTTTAGAGATTAAATACATTGATCAATTGTATTATGAGGATACCTTGAAAAGTCCCTGAACTTCTTCTGGTAAAACCACATCACTAATGACAACGGAAAAGTTGAGGTTGTTCTCCAGCCACAGTGACCATAATCCAAATGGGTTTAGCATTTGTATGTAAAATAATATTTTTGAAGTGTCAAAATTAAGATACCTGTGGAAATAAGTAAAACAATGCTGTCAAAGAGTGATGTTATGTAATAGTTTTCTATAATCTAATGAACTCAAGAAGTAAACAGAATGTAAATTTCCCTCTCAGTCACTCAAAGTTTGGCAGAAAAAGCATAAATAAAACTCTTGCTTACTGTAGCCTGCATATCCCCCACTGTCACTGTGCTACTATGTTTCACTACAAGGGATCCCAACTTACACTAAAGCCAAGCCATGAATTGAAGCCTAGTGCTGTAAATAATGCATACACCTAACTGAAATGGCTCCTGCAACATTCACAATTATTCCACACAGAATAAATATAAACATACCCCTCTGTTATGTTGTGGGAAACACATGGGAATGGATGGGAAACAGTTTCAAGAGAGCTCAGGCTCTTGTCTTCAGAGCAGACAAACTCTGATTCCCGTGAGGCTGCAGCAAACAGGAAACNAATCAGGACAAAAATTCTTCCATAAACTGCAAACATTTTCTTACTGCACAGATACTTGTTCTGCTCTAGAAAGCAGAATACTGACTAATAAGGGGTAAAGTACACATTTTCTAACTTTCTTTTAATAGAAAAATAAAAAAAAACTTCTTTATTATTGTCAAAACATTACATATTTTTTCAAAAATGCTAAAAGTTAACCATACAGAAAATAGATGTAGGGCGACATACCTGAGCATACAATGGTTGCCGCCTCAGTAAAGTTGACAGAAGANCTCAGAAGCATAACAGGTTCAAAACGAACAAATAAATTGTCACCTAGAAAATGATGAATATCCTGCNGGCAAACAAAATGATACAGAATTTGCACATATACAATACATTCCTATATATAGTATTGTGNTTAACTGGTTTCCAATTAGAAGAAGCATTGCAAACATAACTCATATTGCATCATCAGTATGTAATTATGTCAGGAGAAAANTATTTTTTGTACAATTAGTATGTACTGGAACATCTGTTGCTATATTTTGAGTATCTCGATGTTAAACTTAAGATTTAAAACACAAACAAAAAAAANNAAAAAAGCTTTAAAAAATGTAAAAAANTAAACCAAACAGAATGCAAGAATTACCTGCATATGAACCAGGCCATTACCAGAATTTAACACGTACATAATCATGGAATCACCTGCACAGAAGTATGAGAAACAATGCAAATGTGCATTACAATGGTTGCCTTGTATTTAGTCACATGATCCATTTACAGCGTGTACAATAATCGCTTTGCCTTACCCATGTCTACTTTTCGCTCAGTTGTTACAAAGATCATAAAAATACTCTCCAGTATGTATTTCCTGAGTGTCTCCAGGTC
The DNA here is from genome assembly GCA_016617825.1 of Platyplectrum ornatum. Classification (NCBI taxonomy): domain Eukaryota; kingdom Metazoa; phylum Chordata; class Amphibia; order Anura; family Limnodynastidae; genus Platyplectrum; species Platyplectrum ornatum. Next base: position 15,667 of record JABWIB010006009.1, read on the forward strand.
ATGTTGGCCACCGTCCAGCCTGACAGCGAAGTAGACCTGAAGCAGCAGCGAGTTCCCAGACAGGAAGCAGCTCTGTAAGCAATGGAAATGAAACCCCATATGTGAGAAGACCAATGGAAGCTTGAACAACACAGAATGTTGCTTTGTCCATGCAGGTGTATCATACCTGGCATTGTTGCCGCAGCTTGAAAGAAATGCTGCATTTTAGATGAACCTGCCACACACTGGAGTTTATGGCTTCTGCCTGCAAATCAATAAATAAATTGCAGTTTTAAAGTTAAAAAATTTGAGAAACTATGGAGCAGATCCAGACCTCCATGTCTACCCCACTGGCATGGTAGAGTAAAACTCCCATGCGGANGCGATACATGTCCATAAAGCAGAATAAATGTACCCCATGTACCTCATCTACATGCCTATCCACAACCCTTGTGCATGGTTATCATACTCCTAAAAACCAACTAAAATCCTAACATGATCAACACATACCTGTGACTGCGAGAGGTGGATATTTGCAATCCGAGGAAACATTACATCTGTATTCTGAGGGGAGGTTTTTGAACCCTCAGAATCAGTAGGAAATATTCCCAGACCAAAAACCTGAAAAGGTAAAAAACAACACACCTTTACATTAATATATAAATATATAACTTGATCATCTAAACCAACAGTATAAAATGATAGAAAAGTGGCAGACATAATATATCTTTTTATTCTCTATGATATGCAGGGCTGGCAACAGAAATCTCAGGGCCCGGGTACACCCAGATTTTTTGGGGCCCCCATCAATAGTGGTAACACAAGTGATGGGACCTATCTGAAGCTTAGTTTGTGAATAAAGTTGTTTTGCATTGAGCATAATGTAAAATCCAGTCTTCCAGGACAACGCATACACACACACACTTTATGTATAAAGAAAAAACATATGTACAGAAAAAAATATATATGTATGTATGTATGTATGTCAAGATAATGTATGAAGAATTCCGATTATACATAATTATACTAACTTGATAGGTGAGTATGCCATGTGATGTAGTATTTATAAATAAAGAGCTTTCTAAACTGCCTTCTTCATCTGGCAGGAAAACAACTATGAAGGCAGCTTTCCCTCCAGCTGGAATAACCTGAAGAACATAAAACAAAACAAAAATAAACAACTTATACATACACAAATTCTGTCTTCTGTCCAAGACCTTAATACATTTGCAATAATCATTTTAATAAAACAGCTTGAGAGAAATAAGCCAAATACCCTCACACTTATGGTGTCATTTACGAGATCCTCTAAATCAGCTACAGATTTGTAAAACCTGGACTTTTGTCAATGTATTTACATACTAGTGTATCTCTACAGCCGATGCAGTTTATGTAGGGGCTACCATTGTTCCCAGTTCAGGGCCCCTTGCGACTCAGCAATAGCTAAGAGATCCAAGATTCCTGTACTCGATGTTCCATAACTTTAGAATTCTATTTATCAGAAAAGTGACTTAAGAAATACAGCACAATATGTAAGAGAAAAATAAATATCAATGCANAAAAGCCTCCATCCATTTTAACAGGAATGGAAAGCTGGCAGCCAGTATTCATACCATCAGCACTTCCTAACATCGGCTGCTCAGCCTTACTTCTCTATGCTACAATTCACTTAGCATACACTTCTGCAGATTTCTATGTCCAACTCGTTATGCATGAGGTTAAAGGGGGAAAAAAAGTACTAACTCCATGTAGTGCTCATGTGAATAATATTCTATGAATTTTGACAGCTACTCCATGACTATGTGTAGAAATATGCATAGATCTTAACATTTGGCACAAGCTTCCAAGTCATCTTACCCTTCTATCCACATATGCTATGCATTAAAGGCTACAAAACAAGGGGATCAATGTTCTTGCTGTGGACTAAGGGCACTTGAAATAAATATGTTTAAAGCTGACCTCATATGCCATGCTAGGAGCCGACATACAACTCAACTGTACAGAGCAAAGGACGGAACTCTTATGCATGCAAAGTAACTTTACTTACTACAATTACAGGGACATCAATCAATAAATAAGGTTAATTAACAAGATTAACCAAGGTTCCTTTATACCACACCAGTGTATACCGGCCTATTCCCTTCCTTTATACCATACCAGTGTATACCGGCCTATTCCCTTCCCACAGCCTAACCCTAACCTTTCCCATTGTATTATGCAGTCCCTCCCTGCAACCTGACCCTAACCTTCCCCTCCTACNNCTATGAGCCATCCCCGCAGTCTAACCCTAATCTTCTACATCTGCACTCCATCCCCTCCC
>JABWIB010006011.1:5548-22276 GCA_016617825.1 Platyplectrum ornatum
GGCTTGTGGCTGGATCAGGCACCGTACCTGTGATTTCATCTGGGCCGCCTTCTCGGGATCAACAGTCACCACATGCTCATAATGGCGGATGGTGTGTAGCCGGTCCTTGTTTTCCGCGCGCACATAGCGCTTCAGGGCCTGGAGGATACGATGGGGCTGCAAAGAGAGGAAAGCTCGATTTAACAATGACAAGCCTTTTGGAAGGACAAGCATATAGCAAATGAGCAACAGCTTTTCCTTGGTCACAGCTTAATCTAGCCCTATGTACTGGCTCCAGGTTCCTTATAGGGGCCATAAGTTTGTAANGGAGGACCATGTGTTACTCACTCGGGGAGAGTCTGCTTGCAGCGCAGAGAGATAGTTCTCCAGCGCAACCCGGCGCTTATCGTTCAGCATAGTCTCCACGCGCTCCAGATGAGTCTCCACCAGCTGCTGCTTCTCATGGGCAGCTTCCTTCTCTAGAGCTTTCACAGTGGCCTGGTAATGCTGCAAGACAACAAACACATTACAGGACGACCTCAGGATCGCATTCTCATTCACCCTCTATGATACATCACATGTGCATCGCATTCTCATTCACTCTCTATAGTACTTCACATATGCACTGTATTCTCATTCACCCTCTATGGTACTTCACATGTGCATTGCATTCTCATTCTCCCTCTATAGTACTTCACATGTGCATCGCATTCTCGTTAATATATCAGATATACAACGCATTTCTTAAGCTAGGTACACACAGTAAGATAAATTGTGTCCAATCGAAAGATTTTTCAAGAGTGGGCAAAACCATGGTGAACGTCACCTATAATACCGATAGCAATTAATTCAATTTACCTCCCCTGCAATTCAACATGGTTTTGCCCACTCTTGAAAAATCTTAAGATTGGACACAATTTNTCTTACCGTGTGTACCTGGCTTTAGTCTCCGTAATTTCGCACCAGGAGCTGAAGTCGAGTTCAGGGTTAAAAAAAAACTCTCAGACAGAAGTCAGGTGCGTATCATAAAATTCATCTGCTCAGCTCTTCTTATTACAGCGGATACTCATTAACCATGACCGTAGATGATTACAAAGTCACCCACAGCAAAACAGTCAATCGCCCGTCTCCTGTGGTAAAGGTTTCAGAAGGAGAACGCAGAGGCAGAGCTGGCACCACATCAAGTACATGCCATCCTAAGGATACACAACTATTACACACTATGGCCGAGTGTCTGCTGGATATCCAGTGGATCTGTGCTTTGCATACTAAACATTCTACTCCCAGCNCTAGCTACACAATCAGGAATGAACGCTCCACAATGCAAAGCCCACATGGAACCCATACTCTCCCCTATGACGGGCNAGTTACCGCTTAGCTTATACTATGCGTTACCTGTATTAGCGTTTGCTTCTCAGCCTTTGGCAGGTTCTTAGCCTGGCGGCCGGCTTCCTCCCACTCTTGTCTGGCCTGAATGAGAGGAGACGTAAGTAAAGGGTTGCCAACCCACCCCATCAACCCCCGACCTACGAGAAGGTCCCAGACTCACTCGGTCCATTCGGTTCCGATGTCTGACCTCCAGCTGCTCCTTGGCTTTCTGGAAGCGAGCGTGCTCATTGTCATCGGGGGGAGTCTCCAGGTAGATGTCCACGTCATCAGCAGGAGCGGCCGTGGCAGGAACTGCAGAAATAAGACACGTTAAAGACCCTGGCATTATTACTATTATTATTATTATTATTACTACTACTATTATTATTATTGAGACACATATGGACATTGGAAGAACTGCAACGTTAGACGCAGCAAAGCGACAGAGGATGAGGACTAAGCACAAGGTCACAGGACCAGTGTCCGGTAAGGTGGAACAGGGAGGCGAGATAGAACATCAATGACTGCAAACTGAGTAGTTGCCGGGCCGCTCTGACAGCAGATAAGCAGCCGGTGCGCAGTATACCACGTCATTGTGACAGCTGCCACTATATCATGACTCAACCTTCTGCAAGCCATATTGTAAGGACACCGCGCAGAGGCTGGTATACGACTCCACACATCATATCCATCTTCCAGGCCTGTGTGTCACATGAATCACCGGTGAGTGACAAACACGCGGCATAATGCATTAAAACGCTATCCAAAAATAAAAATAAACTGCACCCCCACCGTGCAGAGAGGAGCGATCCAGCATAACGCACACCCTCCCACGCTCCTCAGCTTCAGACTCCTTGCATCCCACTGGTTATAGCACGGCGCCCATACGGATGTAGACATAAAAGGAAAAGATGCCTTTGATATTCGGAGCGTCTGCTCGTTCATGCAGAAGAGGACGGGGGAGAGATAATGTCCAACAAGCCCATAAGCCCTGACCCAGATCAGACCCATAGAGAGGCAGCAAGAGGACACATCCAAGTCACCACCTCATCCACAAGACACGCAGCAGGAGTAAGGCGATGAGAGTTTCCATGTGTCTGCAGAGCTACACTCTAAAAGGACATCCTATGACGAGGGTGAGAGACAACTCATCACCAGACGTGGTGACTGTAGCCCTAATGGTCCAATCCAGTTCCTAAGGGTGGTCGTCGGCCATCAGCAACNTTCCTCTCGGCAAGCGATCCGCATGGGTCATTGCAACAGATGAGAATGTGCGCATTGTGCGACTACCGTCACCCTGGCNCCCTAGATCACCAATACAAGGACTGTACCAGACATTATACACATCTACAGAGCAGCAGANAAGCTTTGATTTGGAAGATGCGTGGATCAGACGCTTTGCTGTGATTGGCTGCAGACAGACATAGCGCAGCAAAGCGAGAGACAGGGGTAAGAACAGACACAGCAACACGGAAGACGCTGTAAGACATGAGGTCAGGGGGCTTTAACCCTTTCATCCCACTGACCAACGTGAAGCACTTCATGATTTGGGTTACAAGCCATGCTCCATAAAGGACAGTCCTAATAAAGCGGTTTTAGTGCTCGGGGAAGGGGAGGTCCGATGGAATGGTTAAGAGGCGTCTCTGGGATGGAGAGCGTTAAGACAGACACGGCCGCACCATAATCATCGTGGCGAGCCGGGAGCAGGGCAGTCTACCGGAGACTGCGCGCCGCGGACTTACTGGTCACTTTACAGACCGCCATGCAATACTCTTCGTTCTCAAAATTGTTCCGGTTGCCACCGCAGCCGCCATATATAAACCGGACACACTTTTTCTGGCTGACATCGAAGTACCAACGCGGAAACATGGCGCGGCACGGACCGGTAACGGCCTCTTGGGAGCAGACAGCTGTGAGGAGATGGGTTACAGGTATCATGTGGGGGAGAGCATTATAACATTGGCAAATCTCTCACAACCTTCCAAACACCTAGAAGCAATATACATTTTACAGTGTATGCATGTATAGATATATATACACCCTCCATAGCCTACCCATCTACAGGAACGGTGCTAGCAAGAGACCCATCCCACCATCGCCTTCACTGCAACATAAGCCCTTTGTGTGCATTGATCTACCAGTAGATGTGTGCGGACCCTGTCTGAGCGCTGGAGGCTGACAGGAGATGCAGGAACACACACATCCGGACGGATTCAGATGCCGGGAGAGAACATGATTAATGGGTCCAGGATCTTCTGCTGCGGCAAACCCTGTAATGGCTTCATAGGATTGGGATGGGTCTGCAGCAGCTCGAACATGTTACTAGCAGGGGCCAGAAGCATCATCCAAGGTCTTATGTCTGTAAACCAGCATATTGAGGGTCTGGGGTCAGTCTATTTTCAGACAATTCCTTGTGTCTGTCCAATAACACATTACCTCGTGAACCCATGAATGTCTGGTAATCCCTATCCCGTCCAATAATAACCTCAGATATAATAATTAGCAGCCATTGATGTATAANGGATACCTCTGTAGTCCTCTCACCTTTCACATCGGTCATGATATCTTTCCCGGACAGCGTGTGCTCGTTCACAGCCTCCGTGGGCGTCTCGTCATTGTACTCCTCATCCTTGTAGTTGTCGTAGTAATAATCCCGATCTTCCACTACATCGTCCTCATCCTCCACCTCTTCCTCCTCGTCCTCCGCAGCCGCTGTAAAGTCATCGATNTCCGCTTCCGCCTCTGTCGGGAACTCGCTGAAGATGAAAGAGAAATAAATCTACTGTCAATAGGAGTCAGAAATGATCCCACACAAGGCCACGTGTGCTACTATTGATGAACACAAAGTTCTGCGAGGACACAGACCTTTTGTAGGAGTCATAATCATCTTCTTCCTCCTCCTCTTCCTCATCATCGGCGTCCTCATCCACGTCTTTGGAGAGCGGCTCCTCCACTTTCTTGGCCTGAGGACAGCAGACGTATTCTGTGCCACGGAACTGATCCACGGCACATGGGAGCAGCATGCCGTAACTGTGCAACACCATAACCTCCGTCATACAGGCCTGGAAGATCAAACCAATATAGGCGTTACGATCATCACTCTTTAGTCTTATATTCTAAAATAAACCGCCTATCGCGATGAACCATCTCCACGTAACAGCCAGGAAGCAGTACAAGGAGCGTGGTGTCATTTTATAGATTGGTGGATTAAACAATCAAGCCCGGATTACTGTATATACTAATAGCAATATCGCAGTAGAGCACAGCGAAAGAACTGGATGGATGAAGGCAACAAGCCGACGTCACTGACCAAGCTGCTCCATCCCATCAACCAATGTAGGTCCATGTGAGATTACTACAACAGGTTTGATAATACATCTTCTGTTAGATGTATCCCATTGGGTCTCTACCCCTCCCATCCCATTGGGCCTCTCCCCCCCTCCCCATATCCCATTAGACCTCTCCCCCCCCATCCAAGTCCATGAAACCACCAAGATGCCACCAGTTACCTCTCTTGCCACGTTCTGCCAGTGCTGATGGCTCTCGCACACATCCATGCGCTCCTTGTGGAAGAACTTGCATTTCTCAGGCACTAGGAGGACGTCACTGACGAAGTCACCCACTAGAGAAGACGACAGACACCGGACATTAGACAAAGAACAGATGGAGTTATTTCATCTCATCACACACTTCTACGCTGCTTCCATAACATATTTACTTTCTGAAAGCATAACAGAAGTCACACTGGATGTGGAAGGAAGACTGGGATTATTACATGGATATTTCATTATAATCCATAGAGCGCTCCTTTGTCTGCAGCGATGAAGAACGCCTGCAATGACCGCATAAATCTGCCCACAATACAGTATAAATCACACCACGAGGCCAGGCCGGATAACCATGGACAATGCCGGCCTATAAATCATCAGCCGCGCGGTTTCTGGGGTCCAATANCTGCAGCCATGACAGAGCAATGCTCTGAAGCGGAGCACAAATCCTCACACAGCTGCTCCGCCAACGTGATCTATTGCAGCAAAGCGCATAAATCCCATCAGAGGCCATAGACATTCTATAGCGCTGCATTATCTATGGCCGTTCAGGTGTGCACCCGCGTAATTCATGAGCCTCTGGCACCAGGCAGATTGGTAAGANCCAGCCCTGTGCCAGCCACTCCAACTAATAGCTAATTATATATGACAGCCAAAGCCACCCAGATTCAGAAAGCTAACGCTTGTCTGGATCAGGTGCAATACACGAAATTCAGCATATAATACACCACTTATGTAGGGCAGGAGTGAGGAGAGCAACATATACAATGAAGGGACCCATTATCTTGATATCAGCAGCCACTGGCCTCTGCAACGCTGGCATCATGTTACTTACCCAGACACTTGTATGGCAGCACAATGTGACTGTGGCCCTTGCAGTTCTTCTTGCCCCTCTTGCACCAGTTATCGATACTGACCGGCTGGTTGGCTTCCACCACGTTGGTGATCTGGAAATCTGCATAGACCTGAGGAGGAAGGGACGGGAGCCGGTGAATAACTATTACACGTGTGCAGACTTTATACAACCACCCCTACGGCCGTCACTCACCTCCTGGCAGTACTGCAGAACCTCTTCCTTTGTCTGGAAGCAGCTCTTGCTCCCCGAGGGATCCGGCTCCCATTTGCCCGTCTGGACGTTGATGTGCATGTTCAATTTCCCGCAAAACATGGCCACTTGCGGCTCCGACACAGCAAACCCCACGGCGGCATTAGCAGCCAGAGCCTGTATAATAAAGCGACAGGTCCATTATACACACTGATGACATAGGTGCACATTTACCACCACCCGGCCCTCGCGACCTCCCTCCAATCCTTAATACACAGCCCAGGTCAGTAAGGCCGTGTGACATCACAATTTAGCAATGATATAGAAGTCATTCACTATGCATTTAGCATTTAACTTATTTAAACCATACGCTCAGGTTTGTAACACAATAAACATGGATTAGCATAGTGGTTCCCAAACCAGGTGCCATGAGTCATGGAGGCTGCACTAGTAACACATATGAGGGGGACTTGTGTTTTTTTAAATTTTTTGGTTGGGTGTTAAGTTTATTAGGATGAGAATATATACAGAAGTACATCATACAGAGAGTAGAACAGACCCAAAAGTGCATCCAATATACTGGGTGCGAAACACACGAGGGACCATGAAGTTGTGCAGGAGAAGGGGAGAGATCACATCATGAAGTGACAATGACCTGTCCCTGTTGGGTTTTGTAAAACATCAAAATAAAAATGAGTATTTTCCCGTTTAATTCCCACAATGGAAGCGTATTTGGGTGCATGACCTAAATTGCAGACTTTCCCCTGTGTGCTGGCATTCAGAGCACATGCTGCATAATCCAACTCACGTGTGAGGGACAAGCCAACGCTAATCCCCGGCTCACTGTCCTATCTGCTCATCAGAGGATGCAAAGTCAACATCGAGCCCGGGCGAAAACACAAACTCTCAAAATACCATCCTCATCCCGCTGGAAGGATGTGCGGTGTTTACACAGTGGATTTATAGTGGCTGATATTGGAATTATAGCAAAGGAAAATCTATCCCACAACTTCACATTTCCGGGATGCGGTCATCAGGGACCACGGTACAATGCTCATACATGTGGCCACTTCCTGCACTGTATTATATTGTCCTTATAAGTCCCAGGAATTGAACGTGGAGTGGACAAAGGCCCATAGAGGGGTGGTGGAGATAAAACAAGGTTGTATAGATGGATAATTGTACCAATTCTATAGTATATTACTGGTACAAGATAGATAAACAAATTGTATCATAGCCGCATTAATTGCCCCCTAGAAATTGAAGAGACATCCTGTGTGTCCTGGGTCTGTGCTCAGTTCCGTGTCCTGGTTCAACTTGTTTCATNAAGATCTGGTCTTTTTGCATCAAGTTCAACCAGGACGCTGATCAGAGCACAGACACAGGACACGATACCCAACATATAAACTAGACAGCTCAGACATGGAGGAAACAAAGGCCGACCAGGGCCGGATGGGCAGGGACCGNCCTCCGGCTTCCTTCTCTTTCATCCAACGTGCTGCTGTTCCAAAATAAACATTGGCCCAGCAGTGGGGAGGACGCCGGGTAAACCAGTTCTCTCCATCGCCTGTGTTTACTTCCAACAAGATAATGGAAAAGTGGATGATCTGCGGTCGAGTCGCGTGGACAAGAGAACCAAATGTAAGCNAGAGAGGCGGCCCAACACATAAGCCTAAACCAAGATGAAGACCCCTGTAACACAGACACCAGCGCCTGCGCACACATAACTACACAAGGAGAAGCGTCCAAAAACCTGTATATTATCCCGTCACTCAATACCAAACAATTGCAGCCTTTGTTTATATGTTGACGTGCTAGAAACAGCGACTCTNCTGCGAGACTGTAAAGCCATCACCTCTGTTTATTTTATAAGCAGACGAGACTTCATTATGACTCCCACGACAGGCAGGGAGGATTCACCATTCAGTGCACAGGTTCCCGTGGCCCGAGATGAACCTGTTTGCAAAATGAACAAGACAGAGCCACAAGCTGGAGCTCCTCCGAGGACGCGCGCATCAAGTCATGTTAGCCTCAACCCGAGAGCCAGGACTTCTGCCTGAGAGGAGCCGGACAAGTCCCAAATCCCAGCAGGAACCTGACATCGGAGCGGCGGCTTCAACTCTTATTTTCCAGACCAGGTACCGAGTTTCCAAACCTTCTCCATATCCATATGTCTCCATCCCTCCATTAACAGCAGCATTATAAAGACTATGTGTAAGAGCCTCAGCAACATACAAGGTGCAAGNACAAAGAGCAGGCCAAAAGTCCTCTCTGGTAGCCTCCACCCGCATATGTGGGATTCAATGTTCTTCCCATATAGCATTATGTTCACGTTACTGTTATTCAAGTAGAGTTTAGAACAATCTATTTATGCATATTCATCCAGGACCCGGAGGATAGCCCAGGTTCCCTGGATCAGCCACTCATACAGAAGAGCGCAGATGCTGCTATTACACATTTGATGCTTTTTCCAGAATGTCACTTGGACAACTGAAGAGCCCTGGTGGAAACCTTCCTGCTTTAGTCTTATCACAGGATCAAGAGTCAGGGCATAGCTGGAGGACTCAAGAGACATCTACCAGGCTATCCCATCACAGGCTCTCAGGACACAAATACTAAACGTAGAAGCGANATTTATTTTCATATGAAGCACTGGAAACGCTAATGCAGGAGATGGCTGTGGTTCTCAGAGGGTATTCCTGTCCCGGATGAGAATCGCAGTTCTTGCAGAAGTATGTATTTACCAAGTGGAGGCTGCAGAGTGAACCTAGCCTCAATCTCTCGGACACACACACTCCACAACCAATATCTCCCCCCCCCCCCCCGTGCCAATTGCCAACTAATTTTAAAGGCATATACCCCATCCTTGCAGATCTACATGTAAGACAGAAAATCCAGATACAATTTGTTTCAAGAAACAGGGGGATGCATAACCCCCTAGTGTTTTATGATCTTTAACTGTATATAAAGGAGCTCTACAAGCTATTTCATGTACATTGTACCTTATTCCTCACCACTCTTACTAGTATTTATAAGTCTTCTGATGGATTCTGCCTGACCAACAGNCGATCCATTAACCGGTTGTATTGAGCCGAATCCTGTGTCAGGCAATCCCCAGAGAAGTCGTTCCATGAACCTCATAAGGAGCTGGGTGGAAGCGGAAGAAGCCATTAAGTCGGTTATNAGGAGAAATCCCTATAACAAGGTTATAGGAGCAACATGGGAATAAACCAGGAGAATCCATTTACAGCTTCAGCACTCACCAGGACAATGGGTCCAGGGCTAAGCAGACATGCGGAATAGACGAGGAGGGTCAAGTGATCGAGANGCCAGATGAACACAGGTGCTATATGCGACTAAATATGTATGGATATGCATATGTATGGATATGTTTATCAATGTTTGGTTATAAATGGAGGGGGTCCGGTTACCTACATATGAACGCTGTATTTCACACGTCCTGTCAGCTATTGACCACAGCTAGAAATACACATAAGGGCACAGGGCCGCTAGTATTTCTCTTGCTATTCGGGGTCTATCAGGGTTTATATAAAGGAGAGGTGACGGGCCAAGAGACTGACCAGAGGAGCCACAGTGTATACGGCCCAGGAGCTAATAAACATTCGACTCACGGCACCTACACATCTCCGCCAAGGGCAGCCGCAAGGACTCCGGGCCTAGGGAGAGGGGAGATTTACAGCTAGATCTGCTCTTTAGCATTTGAAGGGTAGAATCCAAACGCTGACAAGGGAAATGCCCCCGGGGGTTTCCGCCAATCACACCCCCGAAGGCCGGGNATTAACTCTTCATATACCAGCGCCGATCAGAAACGGCCTGGAACGGATGCACTACCTCTGGGAGGAGGGGAAGGCGTCTGATAAGGGCAGATACAGCGGCTGAGGATGAGTTTCCTTCAAGGCAGCTCCAGCTGCCGGCTGAGCCTCATCCATCACAGTGACACTGCTCGGAGCCCGGCTTATGGCTCAGATACGCATTGGAAAGCAGAGCGTCCTTAGCACACAGTTGTAGGTCAGTACACTGGGGAGAGAGCGGAAGGGGCTGCAGAATGCGGCGATCATAGGGATAAACGCAATCTGCCGTCACTACAACCCGCTCCCAATGGCACGTCGGGCCGGCCAAGANGGCTGATGCCTACACACCTATAGGACCAGATTCTACGAAGAATCTGCCCACGTGTTTGCAGTAGGAAAAACATCTTTATATACGCAGCAAGAAACACACAAGTTCATTTTCCCTGGAAACAAATCTGCAAATTCTCCCGTCTACACGGAGACACCAGATACCAAGATCCGGCTCTGCATCAGACAGATGCCTCTGTAACCAGGTTATACCGCAGGAGATGAGGCGCTGGCACATTATCTGCTGGTAACTGCAGTACAGATCTACTTACTGGCTGCCTAAAAGACCTGACGGACAGACACAGCCAGTGTGCGGGGGCTATGACCCCCAGCCCTTTAACACAGACCGAGAAGAACAAAACCAGTTTACCAGAGACCCCTCCCAGCAACCACTCTGTATTATTAATTCATGTGGCNGGCCTGTATTAAGCCACTTCAGGTCTATCTTATACAGAAGACCCCTATGCCCATTGCGCCCCTTCATGTGGTCTGGGAATGACGAGCGTTAAATCTGAGCCTCATTACACATTTTACTANTTGTCTGGTGTGTGCGACAAGCTGGAGAACCCATCACAGCAGAATCCTGGACCAGGGAGCATAGACAGCCCCCACCTTGATGTCCTATGCACCCACCTTCATTAAACCCGAAACGCGTTGTTGCTTCTCATTATGGAAGTGGATTATGATCTCAGCGCTCGGTACCTTCTGTCTGCCTGGAATTGATTGGTATAAATTACTGTTGATCTTGCAGAATGTCAATCCCAATAACTAGAGAGGCTCGGTAACACAAGCGAGCGGGCGCTGGTAATGATGCTATTGATTACTAAGCTTGCCATTTAAAGGAATTGCTTTAATATTTGCATTCTGCAAATTTCCCAGCTGCTCCAGATAACGTGATCTGATGGAAAGACGAGACGCTATGACAGGAGACACAGCAGGGATAATACTGTAACAGCGCTCTCAGTATAAAGCACACAGGTACAGTATCAGGCCGGCCATTGATGAAGATGTCTTGATCCGCCGGACCCCTGCGGAGAGTAAAGACCCTGTACAGCAGCACCATATGGCAGAACAGGGCAAGAAGCGGTGACCAGATGGCAATGCCAGGGACACAGGCAGATTAGAAGACTAATTACAGTAGAAATAATTCATGATTGTACAATAGGAAAATACATTTACTGGAGGAAGACAATGACCAAGAAGCCCAGATCAATAGCTGTCATACAGTGTTTACATTATATACTCCAACACAATGGACCAGATCCACACTCCAGGCACTATTGACTTACGAGCGTGTAAAACCATGCTGAATTGACGAAAGGGGGGGGAGATTATAAATTATATTATATATTATTATAAATAAGTCAGTACAAGTGTAATAACAGTGTAACAGTAACGCTGGTCAGTATCTGTGTGCAACATGCACAAATAAAGTATTCTCCCTGCATGCACACACTGACATTCATTTTACCCCCCCCCCAATTCAACATGGTTTTGCCTATTCGGGAGAAAGCCAATAGCATCTTAAGTCTGAATCTGGTCCAGTGTCCATAATAGCAATCAGTCCTCTCTCATATATACACATTACAAGTAAAGGAAAAGTTACACTTGTACTGTTAAGGGAAATCAGCCAAGTCTGAATCTATACCACAAACCACACACAGAGATCACATCTACTGACCAACTTCCCCAATATACTCCCGACGCGTTTTCCCACCCCGCCATTTACAGGAACTACTCTCCCCCAGTAGATTCCACCACAGCAACCAGCATAACACCACACACACTCTCTCTCTCTCCTTTGTGTCGCATTACTGCGGCCGCATCGTCCTCTGTTACAGGTAAAACTATTGTAACTTTGATACTTACCCGTCATTACCAGGCTTCTCCCATCACTGCTCCGGAGACAGAAGGCTCTGCTTTATGGCCTCCGCTCCCCCGCGTCCTCGCAGAGGCGTCTTGGGAAGTTTCAGGTTGATGGAGTAATTCTCATTACGTGCGGCCAGTCTTCGTAAGAAACTTAATTAGTTCAGTAATTAGGCTGCAATAAAAACTGGTTGTGCGCACCGGGGGCTTAAATCTCCAGTAATCTGCATTATCCAGCCACCGGCATCTAATGCTCACTGGACGAGAGGATAGCCGCACTCCATAATATTACCCAGAAGCCACAGTGAGGCGGCATTCATGTCATAAGACAAGGGCGGGCAACCTGCAGCACTCCGGGTGTTATCAAACTACAATTCCCAGCATGCTTTGCCAGGCATCCAGTATGTCTGTGCAGATAAAACATGTTGGGACATGTAGTGTGACAACACCTGGAGAGCCGCAGGTTGCCTAACCCTGTCCTAGAGGATTGCTTTAACCCAATNTNCCACCCTCTCTAGGTAGAACTACAAGTCCCAGCATGCTTTACCTGCACAGACATAGTGGATACCTGGCAAAGCATAAACCAGGGTTTATACCATAAGAAGCCTTTTCCCAGCATTGAAATGCCGCAGGGAAGGAATTTATAAAGACATTATACAGTTTTATAGAAGGTGGTGATGCCTGAAATGTCATGAAAAGCAATGATTCAATAAACACATCAGAGCAACGCTGAATGGTATAAAAAGAGGTTGCCCATAGCAACCCTCAACTTCTTCACCCCCACTGAATGCAGCACAGAGCCGAGGGTTTACAGCCCTGTAATAAACCGGCTCATTGCACTTGATGGATCACCCCTCCATCTTACACATTGTGGGTGTGTTACCAAGGNAGCAGACTTTCAGCTTCTCCCTTCCGGGAGAAACCAAGAAATGGCAGCATGGGGGAGAAAAGGTTGCGATTTATGAAAATTACTTCCCACCCCCAGCACATGAAGCCCATACATATAGCTATGATATAGCTATATAGCTACTGTGCCGGAACACCGGGATACCTGGCCGGAATGTGGGAGTCTCAGACATTCCGGGAGAGTACAGAGACGCTCCCGCCATCACAGGTACAAGACACAAACAAAGAGCATCTGGGCCATTAAGAGTTTTGGCAGCATCATTAGAGTATAAGGGGGGAGGGGGGGACAGACAATGATTAATTGTAAGTCCATAAAACCTGCACAGACACACGCACAGGTTGAAGTATGTGGCCTAGAAATGCTCGGCAGCCATGGAAACCAGCAATGTGAGCAATGCAGGAGGGGCCCAACACCCAGCCTGGAGCACAGCCGGGGCTCCCGACACCCACAGGAGACACCTGGAACAGGGAAACGGCAGCACAGAGGTCAGCATTGCTGCAGCATCTGCAGGTGTTATACCTGTCCCATCATCTTGGCAATGACACAATGGTGCTGGAGGATGCTGGGAGTTGTAGTGTTGCACAGGTACAGTTACTGGCTCAATCCCAGCCTCCCTATAAATAAAGTGTTTGCTCCTGCACATGATTCACTGATCATACGCAGCCTCCGCTTTTGGCAATAGACACGGCGGTTATGGAGCTCACACATACAGGCTCCATGTATAGGGGTCCATGGATGTCACCCATGTAATGTACAGGTCGGCTGTCACCACAGGGGGTCACATCATTTATAAGATGTCACAGGTCACCATCATCTATCCAAACCATCCACCTCACATAGCAATATCCCAACTGCATGATCTATATCCNCAATACATCATAGTATTATGTATGTCCCAGCATACCTTACCCAGCGTGTACACCATGAGANGGTGAATGTGTTACAATGAACCTTTGTAACATCACAATCAGTACACATAGGATCACACAGGTATCCTTTGTGATACTGATAACACTAACCTGTCCTGATATATTAACCAGATAAAGGATTGAATTAACATGCCAATAAAATAACTGCATTTAGATGTACTGAATCCTAAGTGTGGATAGAAGAGGAAAGTTACACCTGGGTAATACCATGATGAGTGTCATTGGGGGGGAGGGTTAGAGTTACACCTGGGTAATACCATGATGAGCATCAGAGGAGGATGAGGTTAATGTTCTAGTATCTGTTAGAGTAACTTTTCACTACAATGACAAAAAAAAAAACCAAAACTCCGATCACAATAGCCCCCAGTATCTCGGATGTGTGAATACATGGCTTCCACCCAGGGTAAGGTATGCTGGGAGCAGGGAGGGGGTGACCAGGGCTGCACAATACAATGAACCAGTCTCTTATCTTCTATTCACTTTCAGGACTCGCAGGAAGATTCTGTGTTTAGGAATTTAGGTCATCAATGGGGATTACACAAAGGAGACACCGGGCCACGTATACAGATCTGGTGAGAGGGGGTATACATCCCATGTACAGTCCTATGACACGTATAAAGTCAGTGAATGACGCCAGACATAATGCAACAATCAGAAGCTATATATCAGGCTGATCAGCCAATACAAAATATCAATAAAATAAATATCAATAATAAAATCAATAATGATTGTAACAATAATAATAATAGTTGAAGGAGATGTCACAAGCCTCATGCAGATAATTCGTCTTCTCCAGCTCAGAATACAAAGGATAACATATAATGGCTTTACATGGTTTATTTTGTTTTCCAGTGGGAGATAATGTGATAACCAATCACAGCCAAGCACATTTTCTGAGTAATCATGTGTACGGGTAGCAAAAAGCAGGGTTCAATGTGAACAGTGCAGACCTTTTTCAGCTAATTTCACAGCCCCTCCAATATCCCCANCTCTACACNCTGGCTCCTAGGCCAANTTTTTCAGGGCTGGCAATGTGAACGGTGTAGATATGAACTGATGCAGGGCTTTCATTAGTCTGGACCTAATACAAAGATAAACACTGCACATGACATACCAGCATACACAGACTGCTTATATCTCCACAACCTATATGCTGATCTGCTCTCACAACAAGCGTGTATTACACACACAACCTATACCAGCATACACCAATAACCAGTGACAACCAATACCAGTGTGTATATTACTTCTAGACTTATATCCCAGCATAGACTTAGACATTTACATGTAATACACACACTGGTTATAGTGTAGAGGCCTATATGTAATATGTATGAGGAAGAGGTAACAAGTGTTTGAATCCCCCCACCCCATTAGCAACCCCCCCTCTGCATAGCATAATGAACGAGCCAGGACTCAGAAGAGCACTTAACTCATTGACCCACGAAACAGAAGAGGGGGGGGGGGGCAGACCATAACCATCAAGCCATTCACTCCACCAGCACAATGACTTCTGCGTGGTGCAGGGCTGACAGACAGAGCCGGTGACAGCAATTACCGTCAGTATCCTGNGGACCCGTGTCAGGACCTGTTATCCGTGGAGCAGGCAGGACAGGGTGAGCCATCCTCTGTGCACCAGGTAAAGGTTACATGGATATCTTTATATTGTCACCTCACCCAGGAGACCTTATTAGCAGCTCCTGGCACCTCAACCCCTCATGTAATATCACGAGACGGTTCTCTGCTATATATAATCTGATTGTCTAATTACTGCGCACCACATCCCATACACAATGCTGCTAAACAACNTGTGTAACCGTGTGTACAGAGGTGTGTGATGGGAGAACACAGGATTAACAACCATACATGTGACACACACAGGGAACGCGGGAGTGTCCTCCACTACTGCAACCACTGGTGTTATTCCAATGCAAAAACACACAACACAGCCCCGTAATAGCTGCAAATACACATTTATTAAGAGCATTCACATTGGAAGCAGAGCGCCCCACTGCGCCCCCATAAAGTATGATTCCTTACATAGATATACCTCCCGCATCTAATTTTTGGGCTTCAGTACTTTGATTCTATATGATTCTATTGAATAGTCGGATAGGCAGCACTGTATGTTTATTATGTATTCATTATATGTAGTATGTGTTGTAATTTCAGAGGTGCTGTGGACATATCTGGCAGGAGCAGCGACACCATAGCATTCAACACCATTCCTGGAGCGGAGAATCTCCCATCCGGAAGCCCCTCGCAGGGGTCAGGAAGAGATCAGGGAGCAGCCGCTTCCTTCACATCCTGCACATACGACCAGTTACCCCCCAGATCTGCATCTCTATGACTGGAGACACCCCCCCCCCCATATAGAATAACCTCATGATGCAGCTCTCATACATTATGTTTCCATGAAAGGTAGAATATCATGACGATGCAGCTAATAAGCCATTAGCAAAACATCAGAATGACAGATGACGAATCGCTGTGTGATACCTATTAGCTCCCCCGAGGCACCGGTATATATAATATATAATATAATGCATCCGAGTCACAATGTGCCGCACTCCGCAATTATATGTTCTCTGGGAAACGTTCAGTGATCGAGGCACCGCAGAGGCTGCCAACATCCAGAGGACACAATCACCACCCGCATCAACTGGGTACAACGGAGAACCCCCCCACCCCCTTTCCGAAACACAGGCCAGAGGCACAGGGTGCAGCAGCCGGCCATGCCAGGGATATCTGGCGGTGATACATATAACCATCCTATGGTCAATATCACTACAGCATGTAGGTGTGTGTGGTCTAAGGCGACTCGAACCCCTGTGTGATAACACCAGTCTGATGCACATACACCACCCCCCATGTGATAACACCGGCCTGATGCACATACACCCCCCCCATGTGATTACACCACCCCCCATGTGATAACACCGGCCTG
>JABWIB010006012.1:22118-34729 GCA_016617825.1 Platyplectrum ornatum
ATTTGCAATCAGTATTACAGGTGACAGATGTTGTTTCCTAGACCACGTCTATTAACACTGGTCAGTATCTGAGTGCAACATGCAACAATAAAGTATTCCCCCTGCATGCACACACTGCCATTCATTTTACCTCCCCTGCGATTCATCATGGTTTTGCCCATTTTTGAAAAATCTTTTGATTGGAACAATTTATCTTATAGTGTATGGCCAGCTTTAGTCATTGCTTTTGCTAGGAGGGTATCGGAAATCAGTGAATTGACTTGTCGTTTCATTTGCTTATTCTGCATCAGGACAGGGCAGTTCCCTCCTTTCAAAGGTTCTCTCTAAATTAATCAAGAGATTGTCCTTCCAGCATTTCAAGACCGCTTCTTCTGACACTTAACACCAAGAGTTCCCTATCCCTNATACTCTGCATGTGGTTAGCGGCCTGCAGATTTACTTGGGTAGGTCGGCTCCTTCTAGGAAATCCAATTATTTGCTGATTCTTTTTTTATGATGCTCAAAAACAAGGATGGCCTGCTACTAAAAAAATTCTAGCATGTTTGATTCAGCTTAGAATTCAGCAGGCTTACAGGGAGGCAGGTCATCGGGCTCCTCTTGGGATTTTGGCCCATTCCACCCTATCTGTCATGGGCAGCGTGTAGGGTGCTTCCTTGCAACAACTGTATAGAGCAGCAACCTGGTCCTCTGTACATACATTTACAAAATTTTACTGATTTCCAGTGTTTACCTCCAAGGATACATTGGGTGNAGGGTGTTGGCCTTTTTAAGGCGTATCCACCCATGGTATATCTTTGGTATGTCACNTAATGTAGCAATGTCCCCTAGATGGCCTGTTAGAGAAAACAAGATTTATTTACTAACCGTTAAATCTCTTTCTTTCAGGGATATCTGGGAGACACTGCGCTTCCACCCCTCTACTCAGTGTGAAGGGGATTTCCTTTTTTATTTTATTAGATTCTCTCTCTTCTCCTGGAGGCAGGTAGGGGGTTGGTGAGTGGAAGCACTTTTACTACGTAGTGCNCAGCTCCACAGCAACAGCACCAACCCAGCCCAACCCAAGGTAGCAATGTCACTGAGCGAAAGAGATTTAATGTTGAGTGAATAAATGTTTTTTTTTTTTTGTAGTGCGGTTGTGATTCTAAGATTTTCTGTCTCCTGCAGGTCTTCCTGGGAATTTGAAGGTGCCACNATTGTGTATTGCCCTTCTAGAAAGACATCTGAACATGTCACTGCTGAATTGAATAAACTGGGCATTTCCTGCGGCACTTACCATGCTGGCATGGGGATCAAAGCAAGGAGAGAAGTACATCACAGCTTTATGAGGGATGAATTACAGGTATTCATGTTCAGTAAGATGTGTACAACCACAATGGCTTTTCAACTGCTGATGTATTTTAGTATTAAGATGTTTTAATGTCAGACCAAGCAAATATATTTTTGTATCGGTTAGTTATTCTCAAAACTGGGTTTACACATGGCCACGTTAGAATAAATAAAAAAACAATAAATTACTTATATCTAGCTAGCATTTGTAGATGTACTGCTGCCAATGTATTCCTATTATTATTATTATTGTTGTTTATTNATAAGGCGCCACATAATTTCCACAGCGCCGTACATAGTGATAGTACATACATTGCATGGGGTACAGTGTAACAATACAAATCATATATAGCATGGGGTATAGTGCCATTGCAAATTGTAGCAAATATGGAAAACATACATAACATGAGTAAGAACTAAGAGGGTTGTGAAGTGTATAATATATTACACTGAATAAAGACAGGAGAGAGGAGATGGTGACAAGTTGAATTAGATAACAGGAGGGTGGGGGTCCCTGCTCGTGCTAAGGAAGTGGTAGACACTACAGAAGACAATGGGATGAGGGGAAGAGGGTAGAGAGATTATGTAGAGGATGGGTAGGCCAAGCTGGCACGGGTGATGGTGGTGTTGTCAATGGTAATGGGGGTAGTGGGTTCCGATGTGATGCGAGGGGGAGTGAAAGCTACAATTGCCGTTTTGTCCATGTTGAGTTTTTGAAGCGCTGGGAAGTGGGTGAGAAGGGGGAGGAGAGGAGACTGTTGAAAGTAGCAAAGACGCAATGGGGTTTTGAGGATTGGGAAACTGCTAGAGTTTTTAAGAAGGTTTGTTTAGCAAGGGTGAGGGCAGAGCTGAAGGAACGGAGCACAAACCTATAGTGAAGAAAATCGGGAAGGGAGCGGGACTTCCTCCAGAGGACGAGAGCATTTTTGGAGGAGTTTGGTGAGAGGAGTATGCCATGGTCAATTGACTTTTATAATGGTGCTTGACGCATTAATTTATCCTCAATCCATAGAAAGTCCACTCAGCGCAGCACTCAGAGGCTTGCAAAACACATACAGCCTATTGTACATGTATTTATAGTAGGCTTGTGCCAATGCTAATACACACAGACCTGCAGTGGTCAGTTTATCCAAGTGTACTGAACAATTTGCTATAGGGTCATGCATGCAATACACAGCAACCAGTCTTTTGACACTCAACTGCCATACACATTGCAAATTTTTTTTTTATATCCTTTCCAAAGATCACCAAAAGATTGTACATGTGTGTTTTATTGGAGGTCAAACAATAAGATGACCCACAGATCTTTTCAGGACAATTAGTGTTTTCTTTTTTTTTCTGAATCCATACAACAAGGATACACATTTAATATTTGTCGATATAGTTATGGTAGAATACTAGTTTTTTACATAAGCCATAGTTCTGCTGTACTATGCAGTGATTGCATTTTGATGCTGTGTTTATTAATGGTGTGTGCACCAGTATGTTTGCTATGTATGTAGGATTATTTCTCGCAATAGCACTGCTGCACCAAGGATTTGTTTTAAACAACTATACTTGTTCTTCACCTGTCAGTGTGTTGTGGCTACTGTTGCCTTTGGCATGGGCATCAATAAGCCAGATATCCGCAAAGTTATTCACTATGGTGCCCCTAAGGAAATGGAGTCCTATTATCAAGAAATTGGTAGAGCTGGAAGAGATGGCCTTCCCAGCAGTTGTCACGTGCTGTGGGCTCCATCAGATATGAACTTTAACAGGTAAATGCACAGTAATTATTTGTATTTTGATAAATTATTCAAAGGAGAACAAAAAAGTCATTTTACATTTATTGTAGTAATATGTAGTAATACTCCCTCTAACAGTTGCTATGAACATTTTACCTTTTTTGGTTGGAGGGGGGGCGCTTGGGTTGGTGTAAAATATAGTAGCTTTGTGTCATTCTTTCGTATTGTAATATTTCATGTACTGCTACACAACAATGTGGCCTTTTGGCGAGGTATAAAATAAAAATATTTTAATCTGATATTTCTATTACCCTGTTTGTCGGTGCCGACATTCCACGAAAACGGTATCGTTCTCGCTGATGATGTTTATGGTTTGCAGTACATTACCTTTAAATGCGCTGTACGTTATTAATATAGGTTTAATTTATTTGCTTTCTGATGTCATGGCTTCTACATATAAGTATTTTTCTGTTATCTCCACTAGACACATGCTGAGTGAGATAAAAAGTAAATATTTTCGGGACTACAAACTGAAAATGTTATCAAAGATGGAAAAATATCTTCATTCATCTGGTTGCAGACGCAAGTATGAGGCCATCTTTAATTACATATGTGGGATTCTTTAATCTTAGTAATTGTGACATTTCTCAGATATTAGGCTTACTGGACTTGTGTACTGTGGTTATAGCCCAGTTATCAGTGCTTAGGTTTGAAGGCTTTAGGCACTGTTGGCCTTATTTAGAAAGCAAAACTGAGCAAAGCACCCCCTTATTTACAGTTGAATTTGGGTGTCTTTTGCCTCTGTTTCCTCTTATTTACACAAATGTAACTACCTCTATGGTAGGATAACATGATTNAATGTCACTATATTCTGTCCGATATGAACAGGGATTGTGGGCCTCTATAAAGTTTGAGGCTCAAATAATGGCTTGAAACAGTTAGATAGATAAGTCAGGTTCATCCACAGTTAAGTATGGTTTAGTCTTGTTTTATGCTTTAACATACCAAAAATCTAGTTAAAGTTTACCTGGCAGGATCTTATACCTACATAATGTTGTGCAAGTGTTCTATTGCGATTTGCTTAGCAGGATTTAGACTAGAGGCATTTGCCGCCATGTGCCACAGACCAGATGATTTTTGCTAAAATAACTTTGCTCAGATACACTTTATTCTCCCTCGTCTTTTTCCATATCTGTTGTAGCTGTAATTTTTCTCAGAAAGAATGACCTCACTGTCTGTGAATTATGCAAAGCCAAATAATTGTGTCCCCCAAGATTAAATTAATGAAGATTATTTTAGCCTCTATTGTGTTCATTCAATTTAGCATGTAAATTCTTGTTCTTTTTTATTTATCTCACTATGTTCCCTTGTGTAGGATCATCTTGTCTCATTTTGAAGACAAACAACTCCGCAAGGTCTCTTCTGGTATCATGGGAACTGAAAAATGTTGTGATAACTGCAAGACCAGGTAAATGCTTTCTGTAGAGGATAAATGCCTGGACAACTAAACTGTGCAGTAACTTTTAGAAAGTTTTATACAGTTAAAATCTGAACAATGTTGTATATGTGTTTATTGCTGCAATAATACAAACTAACCATATTATATTGGTCTTGGGAAATAATGTTTGAGGGTAACATAACCAGAATGATAATGTAGTAAAATGTATTAATAGACTTTAATTGGAAAAGTTGTTTCAATATTGTATTCCTGTAAAAGTGGCACTGAACAGAGATATGGTATATAATGGACAAACAAAACATATAACTACAGTCATCTACAGAAGTTATCTATTTATTTTTACTTGCATAAATACTGCATTTTATATGGGCCTGTAGGAGTGTCAATGGATACCTGCTGAACAAAAAATTAAGTTATGCAAATGCTATGGTTTGAAGGGACATATTGCTAACCCTCGATTGAATTAATTAAATGAAAAAATAAATAATACAAACTGGTATCTTAAAAAAAAAAAAAAAAAAAAAAAAAAAAAAAAAAAAATGAATTTTAAATAAAAAAAAAAAAAAAAAAAAAAATACAATAAAAGTGTGTGTTGCCTTCAAAGCCACAAAATGTCAGCATTCAATGGGAAAGAAGAAGTCAAAGATTTTGAAGAAAGGTTTTTGCAATTCGGATATTTTCCTTCTAGATAATTAAATATTAATATAAATATATTTCCATTCTTGGAAACTTTCCATAAAATAATCTGCTCATTTTGTAATTACCACATAAGAGAATGAATTGGGCACACAGCCAGGTGAATGCAGATACTTCCATTGACCGAGAAAATTACTATTTTCTCTATATAGTCGACTAGCCTCTTCCAAATGTTTTTCTTTTGTTTTTTTGTTTTTTTTTATAAAGGTTTAGTGTCCTTGCAGTTATTATTAAGGATAGGTTTAGTGAACAAACCTGGCCTTGAGGCTGCTTAGGACAAAGATTATTTACAACGTTGATTTAGAAATCTATTATAATATATTATAGCATTTTAATTCCATATGATAGAATATACTGTATTATATTTTAAATAGATCACTNTAAATTATAACATTACAATCACCGCAGAATATTGCAATACTCCACACCACTGAAGCTAAGAACAGACAGGACATCTGGCACCTCTGGATTTGCCAGACTGACCAGTGGATAATAGGGCTACATAGACTCAGACAGACACATCCTGACCTTGACCAGTGTAGTTAACACTGCTGTTGTGGTGCTCACTTCACTATGAGCCTCTGGTCCTTTGCACACCTGAGCCTACATTTACTATACTGCGGGAATTTTACATGTGGAGATTGCATGTTTCATTACTTGAGCACATTGCTTGTCAAACGAAAAGCTTGGAGGAANTTTTTTCACTGTTGCTGATGGACTTTTTCTGGTAACTGGTTTACTCTCTATTCTATGGTAAATCTGTTGTTGTATGTTAATCTGACAACACACAAGATCAAATAGTTCTAGTATGTGGCCAAAAAAACGGTGATAAATCACCAATTGAATGCAAAGGCATAATTATTGCACCAATCCAATTCCGGATCAACTTTGAAATGTTATTGTGCCCTAGCATTTATTTTTAATATGTGATGGGCACTGCAAAACACAGTACATTGAACAATAGATNAAAAAAGAAAATATATATTTCTTAAGTCTCTAAAGGCTCCCGGCACCAGAGGGGACTTCTACACAATCTTAGCAGATTAGGTGGCACCACTCATGGTGACACTTTATAATCATATCCTGCAGCACTCTGATCCTCCACCCGATTTTAACTCAGCCTTTGTTCGTGTTTTGCCAAAGCCTGGTAGGGATTTTACTTTGCCTACATTGTCCCGGCCCATTTCCCTGTTGAACGCTGATTATAAAATTTTGACTAAAATCATCTACGAGAGGCTCAAGTGGTTGGTTTCGGATATTGTCCATGAGGACCTGATGGGGTTTGTTTGGGGAAGGAATNCTGTTCTTAATGTCTGGAAAGTGATGGCTGTATTGCAACATCTTGATATCATAGGGGTTGATGAGCCTTTTCTGGTCCTCTCCTTTGATGCTGAAAAGCCTTTGACATGGTGTCCTGCGACCCACCTCTTCTCCGGAGTTGCACATATCTCTTTACCGACTGCCCTACACCCAGGTAAGGGGTAATGGACTCTTGTCGGAACCTTTCCAGGTCCAGAAGGGTACCTTCCAAGGCTGTCCTCTTTCCCCCCTCCTGTTCGCCCTGGTGCTAGAACCATTGGCAATAGCACTGCTCCAACCNAGGGCATTTAATAGTATCATGTTTGGTTGTACAGAATGTTGTCTCTATTCGCGGATGACATGGTCCTGATGGTATCCTGACTGGAGGAGTCAATCCCTTCCATACTGGAATTATCCGCAAATTCAGCAGCTTCTTGGGGTATAGAATTAAACTGGTCAAATCTGAGGTTCTTCCCCTTATGGGTGCCTCTCATGTTTTGGAGAACCCCTACATTGTGGATACCTTTAAGATCACTCAAACTCAATTTTGTTCACTGGGTGTACAGATCACCCCCTCTCTCTGCTCCTTATAAGCTTCCAACTTTGCGCCTGCACTCCATTCTCTGACCTCCACCATACAATCCTGGACCAAATTACCCNTTTCTCTATTTGGCAGGGCAGCGGTTATTAAAAGCATCCTGTTCCCACGTCTCTCCTGCCTAATCCAAATGCTGTTCCTTATGTTATTTAAATTTGACACTGCCTCTTGCAAAGCAATGTTCTCTACCATTCTTTGGAATGTGTGTCAACCCAGAATGAATCGTGTCCGTCTGTGTCTGAAACACCGACACAGGAGCCTCGGAATACCAGATGTTCAATTGTTTGCCTTACTCGGTTACTTCTATTCTGCCCCTTCCTAAATGTGAGGTTCTGCCTCATATATTTACGAATGCGCTATTTCCTGATACGTAACACATTTTGGGCCAACCTGGTGTTTCTACCTGGCCTTGACAACCCGGAATACCTCACCTGGCACAAGAAGGGCATCCTGGCTATCCCCAACATCTTTCCCCCCGGGGTGGGCACCTACACTTTGTAGGCCCTCCAGGACAAATTTTCTATCCCTTGATGCACTGTTTCATGTATTTGTAGGCCTGCCACTATGTCCAACAGGTTGTGCGCACTATCCCCAACCCTGTCACCCCCGTAGTTACTCTGCTATCATCATTGACGCACCACAAATACCATCCATATTCGTTACCTCTGTGACACCCGTCCTTGTCTTCTCCTTGAGTTTTAATTCAACACTATGATTGGGTGATACAGTGTCCTCTACCCTTCAAGTCCATTACAAGACTGTACACATAGTATACATCTCTTAGGTCATATGGCACTGGAGGAGACATGTGGGTGTCCCAAATGCCACGCTTCTTGGGCCACCTTGCTCCACAATTTTTGTAACTGTGGGAGAATAAGGGTCTTCTGGGGGAAGATTATGAATTTTATTAATAATTTACTTAACCTGCACCTGCCCTGCGACTTCTCAGCATTATTGTGGGCTAATTTTGATTTGTCACTTCCATTTCCTGGGGTCTCTCTGGCTGTCCTGCTTCTGACAGTCATTGTTACGGCAGCAACGAGAGTTCACCTGCAGCATTGGATAAGGCCCCCCCTTCTCCTTTGGTTCAGTTAGAAGTCTCTTAATGGATACTTTATTTATGGAGCAAAGGGCACTTTTGCCTGATATTGAAAAGGGTATTGGCGCTTCTAAGAAATGAGGCCTCTTTATAGATTTCCTGCCCATTTCCCAACGTGCCCAGATCCTGAAGCTATTTGAATCTGTGACATGGTTTCTGCTCAGCTACCCGCAAGGACTAGGGCACCACTCTGACGTTTAATTCTAAACGTATTGCAGGTGTGTGACCCTCACTCCCTTCCCTCAATACCTGGCACTCTATACAACCATACCATTCGGAGCTGGGGCTGGGACGCAAGGCTTTCCTCTCTGGCTCTCCTGACACTATTAGGGCAAGATGTTTTTTTTCTTCTTTCTTCCCCCTCTTTTCTCTTTCTTCCCCACCCTCCTCCTGTTGGCCTCCCTTTCTCTCTGTTTCTTCTTCACTTTCTTCCTCCATACCTCTCCCCCTGGTGCACCCTTCCTGGTTATGTTATATTACCCTTCCCTCACGGATGTGCTGTAACGTATATTTGCAGATTTTACTTTTCCATATTGCCTATGTGTTTGCTGTTTCTGATATACTGTGCATTGTATTTACTATTATTGTATTTACTATGGCCTATGGCTCTTGTATATACATACTCACCCAGAGCTGCCAGAGAGGTGAGTATAGGGGAGAGGAAGTTCTTTAATGATNGACAGACTCCCCGTCCATTCAGCTTGGTGGAATATCTGTCCTTCAGAAAAGGACTTCCTCCTCTACCCTCTGCTAAAGCCTGTACCCTCTGCTGGAGCGTTGGGGATACAGCTAGCCGGTACTACTGGGAGTTTACCCAGGGGAATCGGCCTGTTTATCTGCACCAATTATACTAGAATGTTCATTGTTGTAGTGAATGGCCAACTTTACACATTGTACTGTGCATTGTTTGGCATTTAGTGGTCTGTTCTTTTCATTGGTGGCTGTCACTTTTGCTTTCTGCATTGTATTGTGATCACTGGTGTGCAATCTGATGTATGACAGTAACTATTAGGGAACTGGGGAAAAAAAGCTCTCAAACTATTAGGATGTTTAACAGAATACTAAATAATGAAGTAGGACTGAAAGAGAAGGAAGATAAGCATGTGCAGCTATCCTAGTAAAGGTACATAAATGGAACACTGGCAGTCTAAATGACAATGGTCATTGTTACAATGTGAACCTAGAATAAGAACTAATAAATTTAGCACAGGTAATAATGATTCTTTTATTAACCAATGTAATACTGAAAAATATTTGTCANCCCTGGATAAAGTAGAATGGAATCAAATCAATTACAGTTTGCATATATCTATTGTTTAAAGTTGAGTTGAGTCCTTCTGAGAATATGAGAATTAACAAAGTTCTTATTTTATGTGTTGTAGGTTAATGCATAACCACTCCGTTTCTGATACAGACTGTAGTCTTCATGATTTTGGACAGCAGGCCTTCCAGTTGTTATCATCGGTAGAAGCTTTAGGGGAAAAATTTGGCACTGGTGTCCCTGTCTTATTTCTCCGTGGATCAGTAAGTTGTTTTTTATTTATGCTGCAAAAACTCGGAAATATTTTAGCAACATTTAGCATACATTTGCTGCCTGTACTGTTTTACTGATAATCAAGACAGCNAAATTAATCTAGGCTAAAACACTATACACCAGATTTAATGGCATTCAATGGCTGCTCATAGACTGCACCTTTTTACTATTGTGGTTTCATCGCAGAAAAACAATTTATTAAAATGTACAGATTGAACACACTTAAAGATTAAACAATTAACAGGAATACAAGCACAAGCATCAAAAGCAGGAGAAGGGGGTTTTCAAACAACATAGAAAGAAGTATTACCATCAACACGTGTGACTAGTTTAGCAGCTGAAAGTCTTTGGAATACTCAGCCATCCAAAGTGTCAGAGTAATTGAACATATACACTACATTATTGCAAACATCAGGTTTCCTATGCACAGTTCGGCCACCTATAGGTTAGGGGACCAAGACGTTCCAAGAACACAGGTGGATAAAGTCTCTNTTTCTTAGAATCAAGACCGAGGTGGCCGAATCAATCCCGATTTGCACTGTATTTTCTCCCTTATGCCAACAATGCAAGGGAGAAATTTTGCGTCTTTGTACCTTGCGGCTCATAGAGCCGCGTATAAAAAGATGGCCATGTGCTGTGCCCCAAGAGACGGGAAAAAGCACACAACCAGCTTTTTCCCGTCTTTGCGACACATTTGTAAACTTTAATGAACTAGAAATGTTCTAGCCCCATAGTCAATTCAATCACAGATGGGTCAGTCATAATAATTTGTATTTACTCTTTACTTATGAACATGTTTTTTTATGGCACCATAGGTTATATAGTGCTTTACACTTTACAATTTCAATAATGACATGACAGGGTGGTAACAGACCGATTAGGTGTGTAAGAGCTTACGCTCTTATATATACGCTCGCTTATTATACAATGGACCAGCCAGCTCTGTATGATCCAGTGGCAGCAATGTTANTAGCAGAACTGAGGGTAATAAAGTGTTGGAATAGAATGGAAAACTGATAAGTAAATAACTGAGGAACATTAGGAACAAATGTGCTTAACCTGGCCACATTATTTTTACTTCATTATTTATTTGCTTTAATTTTCCTTTAACTATAACATATCTAAATTCAAGTCCAACAACTTAACAGTGTTCTTGTTTTTGTATATATTCTCCACCTGCATGTTGTATCCCTCAGATCCCCCACAGATGGGCTCACAGGCAGTCCTGAAATAGACCACAGGAGGGGATCAGGTTTCGTCTATTGTAATAATAAAAAAAAAACTAGTTAGTCTGCTGTACTAAAAGTCCTCCTGGGAACTTTTGAATTATGAAGTTACATTTGATGAAATTTTATACTGCCTATGTTACATATAAANGTAAGGAGCTCTCCAGAAAGGAAACCTCCAAAGTGAAAAAATAATAATAAAAAAAAATAAATAAGTGGTTTGTCTTGTCTGATCACATTTAATGAGATGTTACTGAAACAAGTCAATGTTAGGCTTCAATTGACAAAGGCAGCAATCATTACTGAATTGTAGTATTCAACGTGTCGCTTTTAATGTTAAGATATCAGTTTCACTTAATTATTAGTCAGTGTTTCTTTTAATAAACCAACTACATTTCAGTATCTGGTTGTTAATGCTAAATAACCTTTTCTTAATTTAAAAAGAGTTCACCCATTCAATGCCAAATGAAAGGGATAAAGTGTTTTACAGTACACTGTATAGTCTCTTGCATACAATAATTATATGCTGTCCTGACACAGATGTTTATACTCCATATAGCTATACTGTACACTCAGTAATCTGATTTTGCCCCTTTTCAGTTTATTCAGTGCCAGGAGCGTAACTAGAATTTGGGGACCCCATAGCAGAATTTTTAATGGGGCCCCTAAAGCCTCTGCCAAGACAGAAATTCTAAAAGGTGGTTGGGGGCCACTCTTCAGTGCCATTATGTTAAGACTTTTAAAACATTGAAAGTTATGATAAGCACACACAGAAGCAGGTGCTGGTAGTGAAATACTTACATAATATTATTGAAGACACCCCTGCAGGCACAGGGAATGCCTCTTTTTGGTTTAACTTATTTCCCCACATTTGTCTGGGGGACATAGGTACACAAAGGTCCCGACACCGCCCAAACCCCACCCTTTTTGACACACGATCGTGGCAAATATTAAAAATAAATAAAATCAGGACACTCGGGGAGGTATGGTTTAAGAGCAAAATCCTTAAATCAAAAAAATGTTATTGTTATATACTCTTATACATGTCAAGGAACCCACTGTAAATGGTTTTGAACTTTTTCTGAATTCATTGTATTCTAAAATAAGTTTTGCGTATGAATTGCTTGTAGAGAAACCAAGGGCCGGCATCCTGGCAGTGGGGTAGAGGGCATGACATCATGAAGCCCCACCCAAGGTCTCGGGAGATTTGACAGCTCTTTTGGGATATCGGGAGAATTGTCTCTTATTCCTGAGGTGACAGTGTGAGAACCTCAGTCTAAAGAGTTCCTTAATAAAAAGGAGACTTTGTCCAAAGAGGTTAAAAGTAGTTAGAACTTAATATTATACAAACGTCTAACAGTGAGATGTCCAGCCCTATAGTGCTATTCCAAACCTGATGGTGGCTTATGCTTCTGTAACAATTTCTGCAAGGTAAATTTAATGCCTACTCCATGACCCTTATGGATGAGCTCAGAGAAAAGCTAGGAACAGCCAGATACCTCACCANACTTGATCTGACAAAAGGCTGATACCATTAACTGACTCTGCAAAAGAAAATAACAGGTATTGTTATTTGGGTTACATGATGCCCCAGCAACTTTTTAGTTTACAATGATGTGAAGATTCACATCTCAGATTGAGACACCAACT
>JABWIB010006013.1:0-10084 GCA_016617825.1 Platyplectrum ornatum
TTATTACACTTGTGCTGGAAACATCATCTCTCAACTCTAATACTGATTGCAACTAATGGAATGTAACTCCCCTGCAATTCAACATGGTTTTACCCACTCTTAAGTAAGTCAATCTGAATCTGGTCCATAGATAATATGATTTGATTTTGCTGTCTCTCTCAGTTGCATAAACCTCCCATGGCTAATGACCAAGGTATAAAATNAAAAAANNNTTTTATTGAATTAATTTGTATTGAATTTGGATTAAAGTTGGGTTAAATTTGGAGTTAAATTTTATTGGTAAATTTGAACTATTTCTCTAAATTGATGGGCAGTAAATTGTGAAGAGATAACAGAGCACACCATGCTCGGACAAACAAATAGCCTCAGCACTATGCCCAGTGATGACAGGAATAAACAGCGGAACCCGCCCATGCTGATATGGCTCTACCTGCTCAGACACGGTCTTTACTCACTGGACCACCACTAGACCTGGTTTCGGCATGGGCTAAGCACTGCTAACTTGCTACAGCTTTCTGCTTCACAACCAAGGACCAGCAAGGGCAAACCACCAATAACACAAGACATAACCCGGGTGGAATGGCGAGCAAACTCAAAAGAATACTGAAGGTTCTCTCCAGCCTTCCCACAGAAAATGACATCAGAGGTGGGGGAGGCTCTCCCCCCTGTACAACACAATGCAATGGGCAGGTAGGCTGCACCATTCACAAACACCCAGCCAGGGGGTTTAATTTCCCTCAGGCTTCGATCACCCCTCACTCTTAATACAATTTGATGCCTTCAAAATAAAAACTTAAATGCCAGTGAATCAAAAGAAAGGATCTATCAACCAGCCCAATCTTCATCCTCATCCTTAATGTATTGGGCAATACTAAACTCTCCCACTTGCAGCTACAACCTGGTCCTGATGTTATTACACGTCGGTCAAAGTGTATCTCAGATATCTACACGTATGCAAAAGTGCTTTATGATGCAGCGGTGGGAATACGTCCACTTTACAGAAGTTCAAATTCTGTACAATGATTTAGTAAAGTGACATTAGATATTGCTGTCTCTACCACGCTTGCATAGGTAATCTGGGCCTATCTAGATGCTGTAAAATTACAATTCCCATCATGCATCAGTTATGCATGCTGGGAGCTGTAGTCGTACATCATCTGCAGTGCCAAAGGCAGGGCCAATGCTACCATTAGGCAATATTAGGCTGGGTCTGGAGGAGGGGTTTTGGCAGTCGTGGCCCAAAGGACAATATAAGACACTATGAATAAATAAACACCCCTGTGTCATAACCCCTGTGTATAACTTACCAATTTTGGCAGTCCCAGGCCCTGTTATTTCTGATGGGGGCCTGACGCAAACTGGTGGAGATTCTTCAGAATCCTCCAATCAGAGTAAAAGTATTATATTTTAGCAGAAACGTAAAAAAGATGCCTGGAGCTATACCTGGGCCTATATTTACCAAAGCAACCAATCAGATTCTAGGCCGCAGTTTCCTGTTACATACTAGAGAATGTCAACTTGAACCTGATTGGTTGCTATGGGCAACATCCCCACTTTTCCATTCTCATAGTTTAGTAAATTTACCCCTTGTCATCAAATTCCCCAATCCCACTTCCTGGTCATAAAAACTTAGAGGGTTAATACATTTTAGTATTTTGTGATTTATTTTGAGGCACTCACAAGTACATGA
Source organism: Platyplectrum ornatum (assembly GCA_016617825.1). Lineage (NCBI taxonomy): Eukaryota > Metazoa > Chordata > Amphibia > Anura > Limnodynastidae > Platyplectrum > Platyplectrum ornatum. The sequence continues at coordinate 1,691 of JABWIB010006013.1, forward strand.
TATAGCCAGATGGCAATGCTGATATAACATAAACTTTTTTTTTTCAACTTGCAAACATAAGGAGCGACAGTGCAAGAGACTGTGAAATGCGGCCCATTTAAACTAAGTCATTTTCATGAATTATTAAGAAAGCATTAAATGTACTATTTATATAGCCCGCGTCAGATGTTTTAAATATAGCACACAAGCTGTTTGAGCGCCTTTAAATTGCTTTAATTTAAAAAGGGAAAGCATTTAGAGTTGAGATGATTATCCAAGCGTGCAGAACTCTCAAATTGCCACGGCTGAACCATAAAAGGGCGAATGATGTCTCACTTATATCAAACGTTATAATTACCCGCAAACTAGTTTGTAAAACGCCATATATCAGAGTTTCAACACTCACTTAATCTAGTCAAATTCTTTAGCAGTTAAGGGAGCATGTTGTCTAGCAGTGACAGTCAGTTTTATAGTACGAATCAATTTGTCTCCACTGACGGAAAATAATTGCAAAGCAAACAAATTATCCATGCTATGTTGAATTCTATTCACTCCAGGGATCTCGAGCGTAAAGCTTTAAAAGATTTTTATTCCTTCCACAAATCATGACCTCTTTTACAAACAGTGAAGAATGAGGCCACTGAGAAATGTTTCGGAGGACTGACTGAAGTCTATTTTTGGAAATTATAAAAAAAAGAAAAGAAAAATTCACAAATCAAAGGAGTGAAATGTAATCTGAGTTTGGTATATTTATTGAATGAGGTAATCCATTCAGTAATCTTCTTCTCTTTCTTGTGCACAAAATGAAAAACATGGAAATTGTCGAACATTCGGACCGACACATCGATCGGTGCATTCTGATTGTTTCTTGGGCAATTATTTTGTGATGGGTGCTTGTTCATTTTAGGTTAGCATGTGGGGAAATATCAACTGCTTTTGAATGGAGTGCACAAGAGACTTAATTCAGAGTCTGGATGTACACTTTATTTTGTGAGGGTAAGACGGGTTGCCAACGCTTCTGGGATTTCCTGGAGACTCCCTAATTTACAGACGCGGTGAGGCCAACTGCAGAATGCAGTTTTTCAGGCCTGAAATTCCACCTCAGCAAACAGGACTGGAAGTGAGCCACCTGTGCAGATGGATCGCTTCTCGGCCTTTTGGCTAAGATCAAGTGTAGTACCTGGCTCTGATGAGGGTGGTGTGAGCCCCTCTGAGGCCGGTATGAGCTAGGTTCTCTGGCTATCTGGCTGGGAATGCTTTGAAAGCCGGGAAATACGTGCCCCTGGTTTAGGGCAAGCCAGGGGTGCCTGAAAATCACACACCATTTGCACTAGCAAGGCACTTTTTAGGCACAATATTTCCCAGGCCATATCAAAGCACTTTTGCCTCCTACCCCCTTGCCTTTTGGCTGGGAGGGAGATTTTTATCCTTCTGTCTGGCCATTAGGCCAGGCTGTAATCGCTCAGCACTTTTTTTATTTTGTAATTTATAATATATGTTTGTAAATCACCCCTCACTTTCTGTCACATTTTTTCATGGTTTGTCGGCTCGGCTAGCTCTTATGGGCCCCGGCCACGGACTAGGGGAGAGATGTGTGGCCATCTGGTTCTTTCTCTCCCTGACCTTTTTCTTCTGTCTTTCCATGGGGAGTTGGCAGAGCAAGTTCATTGGGTGATCCTATTGGGGATCCCATGGATTTGTGAGTTTTTGGGTGACCCTTTAGGTGATCCCATGAACATGTTGAGGGTTCCCTTGGCTTCGGCGAGGGGGACCACCTGGCCTTGGCTGCCCTGGCGCCCGGTATGGATGCAGGGTATCTGGGGATGGATGGAGCTCTTCTCCTTTTGGAGAACGTTCTAGCTGAGCCCTGTGCACTTTTTTGTGTTGAGCACTTCACTTTTTTTAGTTTGCAGAGCACTAGAAGTCACGTTCCCAGCTAAAAAAAACAAACAAAAAACTGTGCAGATGTAGTACAGTGGTGCGCTTAAGGAGTATCCTCCCACTGGAAATCCTTGAAGGACTATGTGTGCTAGATTCAGATCTCCCTGAGGTGTCTGGTGAATTCTTTTTTTTTTTTAATTTTTGTATTTTTGTGCTTTAATGTGTTTTTTTTTATGTAGCAGTTGTTGACCCTACCCAAAGTGCTCCAACGGGATCACACCTTTCTGCCCAGCAGTCTCCAGGTCGTTTTAAAAATTCTGGCACCAGCATTCATTCTCTTGGTGATTGTGTACATTCGGATGACGAGGTGGCTGGTAAATTTAAATATGCAAATGTTAAGTTATTATTTTTGGCAAATCTTGTCTTAAAGTGTTGGATAAATAGACAAATAATGCATCTACTTGAAGGGCACATATTTTCTTAAACAGTGGATTTTAAAAGTGGAGCTGTTGCCCATAATAACCAATCATAATCATCCTCTCTTTTTGAAATTACAAGCAAATGTACGGTTAAGCAAATGTGTGTCCTTGCTCTAAAATGCGTGCCTTGGGAGTCATTTGCCATCTGTGCTATTTTGTTGCACACCCATGCTGATATCTTTACAATACACTAGTACACGGGTGCACATCTGCACATCTGCACACATGTTGTACATAAAATATTATTTTTTTTAGAAAGCTTTAAATTTATTCCTACAAAATAGTGAAATATAAATGAAACATACTCTAAAAAAATACTTTAAGCCATGTCCAGCAGCCTTATCATGTCATACACCATGTTCCTCATTTGTCTTTGGGTTACCTATGAACAGAATGTTGAGAAAGTAGACATTCAGAGTTTAACTTTCGAATTTTTGTGTTCATCCATCATGGGCATGCATGATTTAATCTTTGAGAACAGCAAATACTCACTGAGAAGTATGTGCAGGCAAAGGAGATGATGTTCTTAATAATTCTGCTATAAATGGGTTTTATCCATGAATAGTCTTCTTTGTAGGACACCACTACACTATAAATACCTGTCTTCACAACCTTGTCTTACATGTTTAAATAACAGGTACAGCACATTTTGGCATAACTCACGTTGCTGGTTTGTCCTCAATGACACGGATGTATTAAATTTTCTAATGGATTGAGGTAGTGGTTGCCTATGCAGGCCTTATTATCCATACCAGTGGTCGAAGTGGAAATTTAGAAGTGGGGGTATGGATATTCAGAAGTGGCGCTATGGAGACATAGAATATAATGGAAGTCAATGGAGATTTTAATTTTTTCCATTACATCAGTGGGTGAAGTGCCGGTATGTCATACCCCCGTATACACCCCCACTTCGAGCCCTGATCCATACCATATCCTTCAACCGACTGCGTGTGTGATTTGAAGTTTCACCGTACCTTCATTGTGTTCATCCGTCATGTGCGTGCATGATTTAACAGCAACTACTACTGTTTTAAAACAGTTTTCGAAAAATGGCGTTCAGTGTCTAAAACTCATATGTTATCTTCTGATGCAGCCAGTTTACCAAAAATAATTTCTGAGCATTGCCACTGGTGGTTGGCTAAGGTTTAGTTAACAGGAAACTGTTCTCAATAGTATTGCTGGATACACTGGATACACCTGGGCAAAACCTTATACCCACTCAGAAGTATGAGAGGCAGGGGCAAATGCAGAATTTTGTAAAGTATATATATATATATATATATATATATATATATATATATATACTGTGGATACTGTGAAGGAACATACAATACACACACACACATATATATATAAAATAGTATAAATTAGTGTTCAGGAATAGGACTATATAATGTATATTGTGTGTCACTCCTAAATCTTNATANNTCACACACATTGTAGAATGTCCTCTCAGACCTCTAATTTACTTTATAAGGTGCCAGCTCCTAATACTTAATATAACCCGCATATAATACAACAACATTAAGGGGGGTTTCTAGGTAACCAGAAACCCCCCTGCGTTTGCCTATGAGAGGGCAAAGTAGATGGTGGTCTTCTATTCGATAGTGGTGCTTATTATACATACCATATCTTTCAACTGATAGTTGTGCATGCATGATTTCATATTTGAGAAAAGCGAATACTTGCTACAACTGCTTCAAACAATATTGTGAGATGTGAGGTGGTGTCATTTGACTAGAAATCTTTGCAAATCACTGGTTTTCATGTAAAAACATCAATTGAATGATTTTAGCTAATTGTAGCAATGTTGAAAAAAAGATACAGATTACCAAAATCTAAAACAAAACACGCAAAATTTTGAGAACCAACACCAAAACCGTCACACGAGGGACAGCGCTCATCTCAAATAGCAACCCCCACTAAACAGAGTAGATACACCAAGTAAGAATAAGTAAAAATATTAGTAAAGCTGGTAATAAAGGAATTCATGAAAAATAAAAATGATCGCTTCTGAAAAAATAAAACTCTTAATTACCCACAAAAATCCTTATTGACTTATTCATTATATTTAGTATCAGAAAATGCTTAGTAATTTGAGTTCACACATCCTTCAATGTGTTCAATTTATTTACCATTTTGTGTACTTTGTACATTTTCTTTTTTTGTGTAATGTCATAGAAAATTTGCACATTTTTACAAAACACTTCAAAACTCCTTAGCCTAGACCAGGGGTAGGCAAAGTGCGGCACTGCAGATGTTGCCAAATGACATGTCCCAGCATGCTTTGCCAGTTGTCAACAATGTCTATGCAGTTAAAGCATTTTGGGACGTGTAGTTTGGCAAAACCTGGAGAGCCGGTCTTTGCCTGCCCCCGGTCTAGATTAACTAAACTGCTGGGAACGAAAAGTGGCAATGGTGCCTATGGCAACCAATCAGATTGTAACTCTCAATTTAGTAACCCATACCACAGAATGTCAGCTCGAATCTGATTGTTTGGGCAACACCTCCACATTTCCTTTCCCGCACAAGACTGCAGAAAATCAAAATGCTTTTGTTAATTAAAACATAGAAGCAAATAATATTTGGTAAGTGATACGTCATGTTACACAGTGGAAAACTAAGCAGACACTACTATTAAGAAAAGATAAGGATTCCACCCATGTTACAATTCAATTACGCAGTAATAAAGGGCCATGTTCAGTTGTTCTTCAGCAACCACGCCGGTCTGTTTTGACCTAACATGCTGAAATAAGACCACCACCAAGGTTTCTCTCTGTCTTCTGATTCTTCCTCCGCATTGCTTGCTCCATGTTGCGCATGAGGGTTAAAAGAGTCCAAAGGGTCAAATCGATCATAAATGTCTCCTGGAATAACTCTGTCAAATTTGCGACTTTTTACGTCAACGCGGTGCAAGACGAAGTCTACACGGCCAGCCTTGGTCAGCTTAGCCGGTAGAGTGATTTTTTTGGTGACCTTTGAGTAACCAAACGCTTCTGCCGAGACCACGTAGACACCTGGAATCAAGAGTCGCCAGTAATCTCCATCTTCACCTTCACAAAAGAGAGCACACGAAACATATTGTGTTGACTAGGAGGAGATAATCAATAGCTTCACAATATCGTCATAAATAAATGATGAAATAGCAGCTCGAAAAGCTCTCCCAAANGGGGCTAGGAAACAGCTGCAGGTCAGAAAATTCACAGCTCATGCAAAATGCACGTATGAAGACAAATTGGAGATATTTACGAAAACAACATTACAGTAATAACAAAGATGTTTCTAGCAGATAAATAAATAAACGAGAATAATAAGAGCCCGCGCATGTAATATTTATTTGACGCAAGGGATCACATACTTATGATCCAGCGGACCCTGGTGGAAGATGCTGTACCTCTCAAGTGCACTTACTGTTCATCATGTCGCACTGACACATGTTATGTCAGTAACCCTTTCCATGCCAGTTTATGTCAGTAACCCTACTACAGAATAATAATGCTGTGGGAACTGCAGTGATGATGTTAATTTGGTGTGGCCTGAGGAGGTATATTATTAACTAGAGGTTAATGTAGTTTCTACTGGGGAAATGGAGCTAATTTAGTTTGTATTGGGGGCAGGGGGCGCTACTATGTACATGGGCAAGTGGTTCAATTAGTGTGAAAGAGTGATAGGCCTAAATTTAGAAGAGATTTCAGGGAGATTGAGAAGGGGGGATGTTGCCCATAGCAAACAATCAGATTTCAGCTCACATTCTCCAGTATGTAAAATGAAACTGAGAGCTTGAATCTGATTGGTTGCTCTGGGCAACATCCCCACTTCTCATGGGGTAGTTATTTCAGTATGAACTGCTGGGAGCAGGGTCATATGTGTGAAACCTGTAGAGTTACTTTCATGTGAATCTAGATATCTGCCTTGAAAAGTGAGGGTTACCGTTTATTAATAGCTACTATACACAGNTATTGATAAAAAATAATGTGAATGAGATTTTTAATGCTGAAAACCCGGCATTAAAAACGTTGTTCCCATTATTTTATTTTATATCACATTATTTATAATTTACTGTCAATAGTTATGCCAAGTAGCCGCTTCCGCTACTACAGCAACTTTTTCAATTAATGATAAAAATTAATAGGGGTCGTAAACACTGAGGCTTAAAGGTTAAAGTGCTGAGGTTAAAGAAGCTGCAGACTCTGGGCTTGTCTGCTGTGTGCTATCCAAAGGTTCATATTTCCCCTTAAAAACACACCTCTGGATTGCCCGGAGTCTGCGGTTGTTTGTTGCCTCCCCAGAAATGCCCAGACGTTTCTTTGTGAACCTCTAATTTATAAATGAAACATAAAGATATGAAGAATTTCCTTTATATCTTCAAAAGCATTAGCATTTTTCTTGAAGGCAAATATAAAGTGTGCCCCTTTCAACTTGGCTTTGTCCAATTTGTTGTATGGGATTTATGTTGCTTGAAAACAGATAAACAAGAGAATTACACAATACCTGTAGTTATGTCATGGCGATTTCCTTTCACTGAGATGCGAGCATTCTTTATTGGATTACCATATTCATCCTTTACTAAGCCCTTTATGCCACGGTGTACCTAGGAAGAAAAAACATTTAGCTGGCTGATATTCTGTATACTGCATAATGGTCATCATGGACTGGGTCCCAGTTCATTACATTATTACAGATTCTCAACTGACCAAACTGTATTTTACATTTCTGTCTTCATTACTTAATTCATTTTTAACTGTTGTCTCCAAGAAAATGGGCACCTCTATGTCACAATAGTAAAATAGTTCATACTATTTAATTAGTTCGATCTAATTAATGACCTATCCAGCAAACTTAATATGTGGTCCAGCAGATGGTAGAAGTCATCCACTTCCGCCATCCATTTTCACCATCTCAGAGAGAGCAGTTTGTTTTCCATAGAAAATGACCTTCCTATTAAGTGTAAAATAAATAATAATAATTTATCGTATTTTTAATAAAAAGATATTGTTTTAAGAATGTGTTTTGTGGTTTTAATTGATAAAAAAGTATGTGGCATACTGCTACTACACACAGTCATGTGTGTATAAATTAGTTACTACCAATGGCAGTGTATAGTTGTGGTAAGCCGCTAGTATGTCTGCATATTTATGTATGAAAAAAATAACTAAACCAATGAAGCCGAAAGTGCGGAGACTTCGGCTATAGAAGCCGCAACCTCTGCACAAACGGCTCCAACAAAAGCAGGTAAAAGAGATGGCCCTTTTTCCTGCATTCTACTGTATTCAGAGGTGCGTGTTTCAGCAACAAAGTTTCCTGTCAGTGTTTGCATGCAGGGAGAATACTTTATTTTTGCATTTCGCTTACAGATACTGAGTGTCGGACTGNGGTACCTTGGGCCCACCAGAGGAAAGCATTCTTGGGGCCCGACCTGAGTTATAAAGAAATAATGCTAGGTCTTGGGGCCCACCGGAGGATTCTCCTGTTCTGTGGTGGGCCAGTCCGATGCTGGATACTGACCAGCATTACTGAGAACTAATATGTGTGCGTTCATATGGAGAACTATTATGGAGTTAAAAAAACAAACCATGTTTTATGGCGTTATGGCTAATATCATTAGTAGAAAACATATAGATTTATAATTACATTTTTTACAAAGTCATTAATCTTTAATTTTGCTAAAACATCGTTTTATAAGGTTATATCAATAATACATATTTAATTCAATTATTATATTATATTATATTTTTTATATTTTGCTGTTACAATTTATTATTGCAATTTGGGGATTCTAAATTATTCATTTATTTATTTGTTTGATCGTAATAGATTTCATTACTAAGCGGTGAGATTGCAGTGAGATTGAAAAGTAGGGATGTTGCCCATAACAACCATACACCAGAAAGATAATCTTTCCAATCAACAGATAAATGACCCTCACAGCAGAAATCTGTTACATGTGTACTCACACAACATGCATTTAATGAGTGCACATCTAACAGATTTCTGCTGTGAGGGTCATTTATCTGTTGATTGGAAAGATTATCTTTCTGGTGTATGGCCAGCTTAA
>JABWIB010006014.1:6711-31699 GCA_016617825.1 Platyplectrum ornatum
ATACACTATAATAACCAGCATGCAATCTATACATTACATGGGATTAATTTAGGGGAGTCTTCAATGGAGAAGGATTTGGGAATTCTTGTAGATAATAGACTTAGCAATAGGGCACAATGTCAATCAGCAGCAGCAAGGGCCAATAAGATATTATATGTATATAAAGGAGCATAGACGCACGGGACGACTGTGTCACTTTACCGCTCTATAAATCATTGGTGAGGCCTCATCTGGACTGGGTACAGTTCTGGGCACCACTCCATAAAAAGGACATTACAGAATTGGAACGGGTTCAGAGAAGGGCAACAAAACTGATACGGGGTATAGAGTCACTGAGTTATGAGGACTTTGGGTTATTTGTGAATTTAAACTTAGACATTTCTAATATAATGCTAAAGCAATATTATTTTTACAGCACAATAAAAACGAGTTGAGAATTTGTTAAATGGCATCTCTGGTGTCAAAAAGTGACCTTACAAAAGCAGTTTAAATCCCACACAATGTATCCAAAAGAAAAGTATATAATAATGTGCTATCTGAATTAGAGAAAGAAGAGTTTAGATATTTAACCCATACACACAAAAAACAATCCATACAAACCATACACAACAAAAAGAATCGTATTTTAAGAGAAAAGGCGCTATGACCAACGGTAATTATTATCAGTGGGGGTATTCTGCAGATCTTTTCAGCACCCTAGGCGGGTGAATACCTGGTGCCAGACCTATTCTTGTTCTTGCAATTCAATTAGACATACTGGGGATCAATAGGTGGATTTGTAATGAGGTCAACTAAGGGGCATGTATAGGACTGTTGCGCTACATTGGGGCATTTTGAAATTGAAAAGCAAGAGTGGTTATCCCTTTATTTTGCTTATTCTACACAAACATAACCTATTAAAATGTAACATGTAAACAGGTTCCTATCACAAGTGCCTTGATATAAAAATGCACCGTATATGTGTGTCCTTACCAGGACCGGCATCAGGGGCTGTTTGCCAAGGACTGTTCCATGCCAGAAGTAAGAGAGGGACCACCTTAACTCTACAGCAGCAGGTATAGGCAGTAACAGGCTGCACATCAGAGGACCAGTGCGCTCACTTACCTGGGATACTGTGATTCGTACCTCCACGTCATGGCCTGTGTTCTAGACCCTACACGCCATATTGATTAACACCTCCTGACCTCAGCCATTTGTACTCACAATCAGAAAACTTTAGGTTGGCCCTGACTGTCAGAAGTCTTTTGGTGTGTAGAGAGGGGTTAGTGGTTTGGTCCTGTGGATATTAAGGCCCTTTGATTGTGATCACAGACAGATAGTGCAACATTATATAGTGTTACATCTGTATTCCCATTTTAAGGGAGGATAGATAAAAATATCAGGGTATGGAGCCATTGATTACATGTAAAGCGGAATACATCAGGGACCCATTATCATATCTCCACTGATGAATCCAGAGCACAACGTGATCAGTATCCTGAATCTGGTCTTATGCTATCCCCTACGGTGACAATGTTTTTTATCATCACAAGGACATTCTATTGTCTATTGCACAGGATCTGAACGAGGGCACGGTTATCTGAGTAGATCAATCTAAAGCAAAACATCAATAATGGACTGTATTTTAAGGATGCAATTGAAATGTTAAATAGAATGATTGTCGATGGCGACACATAATATAAAGGCGCTATACAAAAACCTGCTGGTAAAGAAATAATAAATAATGGTGCAGAAAAGATGTCCAGGCATCGCACGCAACATTCCCCATACAAAAAACCAGAGCAAGGAAGTCGATGAATTTTTGAAAAATGATATGAATTTAACATATGAAAAAGATCATTTATTCAGGAATGAATGCGGCACATCCTGAATCGCAATTGTTTCGTCCTGTTGAATAACAACTGCCTTCACATGTGCAGGGCTGCAATGGAGGAAATGTAATGATGGAAATGAATGTACAGATTGGTAAATTGAACTATTCACAGGAAGGGAATTTATTTTCCTGGAATTGAAGTCAATTTATTTTCCCAGAATTACTTTGGAGCATGAAAGCAACATATACACATGTACAGGTAGGTATTTCTAATTCTAACCCTCCTCTTACACTACCAAATCCTTAACCCTCCCCTTACACTACTCTAACCCCTACTCCAATTCCCCGCAGCCTAAAACATATCAATTTAATGAAACTTTATATTGTCACTGAGGACTAAAAATAAAGCATTGTGTGCGCTTTGTTACTGTCATAGTGAAAGCAATGCTCCTTCCCAGGACACGTTTCCCTTTCAATTGTCTTAAACAGCAAACGGCATAGCACTCCCACTGCACCAGGCAGCCAGTCGTACTTACTCACTTAACTATGAAATAAACATAGCTGGATTTTAAAAGTGAACATGAATTTATTAAAGTGGGACTTATTAGATGGACTGAATTAAATGGACTACTTACCGAAAGGTCACCCCCGCTTTGACCTCTTAACCTTACGCCGGTCATTAGGCAACACTCTACCGCCCCACCATGTTCTGTCTGAAAAGGAAAAAGTTAAGAGGCTGCCCTTATGACCCCACCATACTTATATAACTTCCCACCCGGACCCCTTAGCTTAATTAACCAATGAACCTACTTATGCCCCTAAACAGCCCACCCTTTAACACAATGTTAACCCCTTGACTGCCAGGTACCAGCCAGCCGTGCCTGCCCGCTGTTTATGCACCTGCAGCCCTATGGGGACTTGGGTTCATTTTTACGATTGTATCCTACTTAAATCTTTTTCACATCACCAGAACCTCAGAGGTTGCATAGCCTGAAGACTGATTCTTGTTGACGTGTCAAAGGACTGGTGACAGATGGACAGTTGGGAGACAAACATGCAAACTCACATCAGGAATCAACAGATGTAGCAAAATACAGCCACATGAAATTTTAATTTCCTGTCACAATTTCTTGAAGGCGGCCCCGTATCTGGCTTATGGACTCAATGGGCCAGATTCAGATCTTTAGGTACTCATGACTTAGTCAAGAGTGGGTAAAACCATGTTGAATTGCAGGGGAGGTAAATTTCATCAGTTGAAAACATTATTAGAGTTGAGAGATGATGTTTCCAGCACAAGTGTAATAACAGTGTAACAGTAACGCTGGTCAGTATCTGTGTGCAACATGCAACAATAAAGTATTCTCCCTGCATGCACACACTGACATTCATTTTACCCCCCCCCCCCCTGCAATTCACCATGGTTTTACCCACTCTTAAGTAAATCATGAGTGCTTAAAGATCTGAATCTGGCCCAATGTGACATCTAGCGTCTCTAGTGTGTATACACTTTCCTTTCTTAGCCTCTTAGCCAGGGTTTCTTGGGGAACACTCCAGTTGAGCTTGGTGAAGTGCCGCATGTTGAATCGGTGAACCTCTGTCTATCTGATTGTCTGTGACTATTTCAGAACACGCTGTACATATTTATTAAATGTAACTTTTTTAACTCATGTCCAATTCTTTGGTATAAAAGTTAGAATTGTTTATTTGTGAGATAAATCTAAATCTAATTTAAAATAACATTGTAACAACAAAAAAAAACCTTTAGTCGTTGTAGTTGAAGAATGGCTGTGTTAATAGGGCCAGGGACATTTCACATAATTATTTGTTTGAATGCAATTGTTAATTGTCATTTTGTTAAATCACCGTAAACACTTTAAACACTAAAATACTCGATATTTCATTTTAATGTAGATCAAGAAAGGCCCCCGTCTTCTACACTGAAGTAATGGAAGCGGCATCATTAGTTATGTTGACACATTTTCTTCTTTGCGTAACTTGAGTGTATATCCAGCTGCAGACTTCCCCATAGAACGATATCTGCCTAACACACCGCACTCCCGGCTGTGACTTGTTTAACAAAGTTTTATGCAATCTGGATGCTTTTGACTTCACCACTATACCCTGAGTGACAACATCAAAAATATGCAATTTGCAGTAATCTTCCCCCTACGTTTTGCTGCCTGGACCCAGCAGGACACATTCCTGCAATACAGAACACAGGGACGCGTGGAGAAGGGGAATTTATTTCAAAAATTCACCAACTGCGGAGAAAACCCAGCAGTGTCCATGAGCGAATCACACTGATTCAGCAAGCCTGATCTATAGCCAGAGTTCTACTGACCTGCTTTATCCGCTACGGGCTATTTACATTGTCAGATCATTTCCCTCGACGTAACATTTTGGGCTCTATTTATAAAATATGCAGACGATGCCATACCAGGTTCGCATCAGCTCGCTGCTAGCCTGGCAGCATCGTTTTGCATATTTCAAAAAACGTAACTCTCACGTGAAGTCTAGCGATGCCGTTCGATGTCTGCTGTCGGTTCAGGTCCTCTTTTCGTCGCCGAATTACGCAGACAAGGAATTGCGCATGTACAGAGTCCTCCAATCTCCCGTCTTCACATCACGTTGATATGGTAAGGTTCTTTTTATAAATGTGTGTATATATATATATATATATATATATATATATATATATATATATATATATATATATATATATATTATTTTTTTATTATTATTTTTATTATTTTTTTTTTATTTTTTTTTTTTTTTTTTTTTTTTTTTTTTTTTTTTTTTTTTTAGTTTATTAATATTTAACAGGGGAGGGAGGGAGGGGGTGGCATACACCAGGCAGCCAATCAGGATGCCTTTAAATTGCTATCGCATTGGGTTATAGCAACAACTTCTTCTTACGCCAGCCTTGAGCTGACGAATTAATTCTGAGTGGAGCGAAGGCTTCGTCTCCGCTCCTACTCGTTTTAAATACACGAAGCCGCCGGCCCGCTTAAGGAAGAACGGGCCGGCTAATAGGGGTGCATCGAGAGTGGAAACTATCGTGTCCACTGTCGATACTTTTAAATAACATATATGTTCGCTTTGAGGTGAAGTGCCAGTTTTTTAGGAAACGGTCATTATAAATAGAACCCTTAGTGGCAGAATTTGGTTTTGGAATTAGACATTGACATCTTAGTAGGAGATGACACTTTTCAGCCTGGCAGGCAAATATTAGTGACCCACACACTCATGCCAACACATACACGCTTAAATCACCTGTGGTTTTGTGTCGTATCAGCCATTTACTCATCTGATTGACCTCCTTATGTTGTCTGCCACTACTGGAGCGACTGTACCCTGCATAGAATATGTGTCACTAAGATGCCAGTAAGCAAAGCCCCTGTGTATCAGTAATATAGACAAAAGTCACAATCAGGTAGAACTGGATCCAGACTTCCAAATTCTGCTCCTTTCTCCACGTGTTCATTCCAGATTTCATACATTTTTGTACCTTACATACATATCTGAGTTCATATCTGCATCAAGTAAATGTGACTTTGAACTGCAGAGTACAGTATATTTGAGCTAACACACTGCAAGCCACCCTATTTTTGTCCTATTTCCAGGTTAAAGTCCTCATCTAATTATTTTCAGGAGAAGGTGAATGTTTCTGGCTTTTCTTGGTATAATCCATTTTGCAATAAACAAAAATATATATCACCCGAAGGCAAAAAACTGAAATACAGAAAACCGTTAAAAGACGATTTTTGTCCCACATAGATTTTGAGCGTTGTTGGGTGTTATACATCATTAGATGTTGTCGGTTTTGTCAATTACACAAATCGTTTTTAATTATTGGTGAACCATATGTCCTTACATTGATAAAGATGAAACCTGCCCTGGTGCTGAACAGGTTAGTGACTTTTGGACAGCATCCAGATTCCCATGCGCCAACCATGTTGAATGTTGTATCATTCACACTAGAAAGTTGCCAATGGTTGCGCAGTACTGGCAGCTGGTAAAACATTAAGCTTTTATAGATACATTATGGACTCGATCCTGTGCGCCCATCCGGCATGTTGGAGTGTGAACTCCACTGTCACTCCACTCTCTCGCCCGTAGCTAGACCCCTGCCTTATCTCCCAAACCTGATGGAACCCAGTCCTATTTTCTTATTATATCATAATGTAGCTAGGTGGGGGGGATTGGTCTGTATATATTTATTTTATTTATTTTTTTTTCCAAATGATACATCCCAATACTGAACCATTTACTGTTGTGATGACATGTGTAATGTCTGGTTCATGGTATGGAAATAATATAGAGAATAAATAAAAGCAAGGAGAGCATCTGCATTGTTTTCGGCAGAGCTTCTGTTATTCTGTGATTGTGTTATTTCCAGCAGTTTGCTATATGTGATGTATGTCATGGGCGGCTGGTCCTCCAACAGTTCCAGTGACTGATGGGTAACAAGTTTTCAAATATGTGATGCAAGATGCAAGATGTGCGTATCTTGACAGTTTCATATATCACCCGGTTAAGCTGTCGGAGATAGGAGATGTTGGCATCACCAGTGCTAGCACTGCCATCTGTTTAGCTGATACGGATTGTGAGTAGAATGACTTTTTATTTCAGCGTTCTCTGAACTGTGAAGAAATTCATTTGAAAGTATATATTATTTAAAATAGAGTTATCTTTCTATCATACATTATTCATATGTTACAAGACAACATTTATAAACTCTATAATGTATTGTTTGTAAGGGAAGCAAACAGTGTTCCCTAAATTAAAAACTTTTTACTTTAAGTAGTTCATAAAGTCTGCAGGTTTTTTATTTTTACCACTTTTTAGAGGAAAGATCATTGAACTGGATCTGTCATTGGCTAAAATAATGCAGAGATCTGCTAGTTGATTAAATCAATGGAAAATGCAAATATTTTTTCTTCCTGTTTATAGACTTGAATTAATTTATCAGGTCGCAGAAACAGAAAGAAGAGGACATATTACCTAATACAGGGCTCGATATATGCCGGTATGGCATACCGGCACGTCTCCTGATAAGCCCCGCCCCTTTTAAAGCTATACCCCCTCAGCACTGGGGGGTGGGTTAGTTTAAAAAATTGCTGGTCCTGAAGGGATGGGGCTTATGTAAGGGGTGTGGCTTATATAAGGGGTGTGGTTTATGTAAGAGGCGGGGCTTAGTGCCATACCGCCACCTTACAATCCTCACTTCGAGCCCTGACCTAATATGTATTGTAGCTAATATATATATGTATATATATCTTTACAGTCCAGTCTCTTTGGGATATGAATCAGAGATAAATTATGATTCACACCTTTATTCAATATATTAGTTTGGGTTTCAAATTTAATTTTGTCAAAAACAAAAAGGCATGAAACATCCCTGAATCATAACGAGTGTAATAGGGGCCATTTTGTGACATTATGCACAAGGCTTGATAACTCCCACAGTGCAGACCGGTATGCTTTTTGAACCCCTTCTTTTTCTTGATTCATCCCTAACACTTCCCTATCACTACCCTATCCCCCCTCCCTGCAGCCTAACCCTAATGCTGGCCATACACCAGCGAGATTCATCGCGGGATCTTACTGGGGCACATGCGATGACCATGACACCGGGTGCGGCAGGCAAGATTCAACCATGCGATGTGCGACCACAGGGCCGTGCATCGCATCATAGCACCTGGTATTGGCCAGGTGTATGGCGAGCATGTCTCTCTCTACTCCACAGCTTAATCCCAACCCTCCACCCCCCACAGTCTAACCCTAACCTTTCCCTCTGTGTTGCCTAAAAATAACCCTGCTACCTAATCCTAACTTTCACCTCCAAACCTTCTAACTCTAACCTTCTACTCCCTGGTACACAACCTTATCCTTCCATTCTATGCTGCCAAACCCCAACTTTCCCCTCCTCACTGCCTAACCCTTTTTAACCCTAACCTTCCCTTGCACCAGCACCTGTTGAAGCTGTCATCATTATAAATGATCATAAAATAGATCAAGGCAACATTTAGCCGTGAAGGGGATGTGACTGCATTCCCTGACTATGTTGGGACAAGCAACTGGTATTGTGCACCAAATTTTGACCCAGACTTTGACCCCAAATAAAGTCAAATCATTCTTTAATCTATTTATTAAGCTAAGAAACTGGGTTATAATAAAATAGTCATTGAATTATATAAACCTCATGCATCTTTAAATGACCACTTTGCATCAATACACCAACTACTTTTCAGAAGATCGTGTTCTAGCATAGTTGGAATGTAGGCACAAGTGTTGACATCTTACATACATTTTGGATGGGAATATCTCTTTACAGACTGACCATTGGTGTGTTAAGAAAATAATCTTGTATTGGTGATTTTGAGTAATATTTTATGTAGGTTTTTTTATCTGTTAGGGTAGATACTGAGGGTTTTTTGAAGAATGCGAAAATAAACAGATACATTCAAGACTCAGACTGCTGAACCCCTGTAGTGTCCTAATCTCCATATGGGCAAGGGAAGCTTTGCTTCCACAATACCCCACATAAATGATATACAGTAATGTTTGCAGCAATAGATTGACCATATCAGTAAAGGCACCACAGTCATTGATGTGATAAAATTAGTATGTACAAAGTACAGATGTGACACTTTATATAGTCTCTAAATATTGTCATATTGTAGGAGGAAATTCCAAATCAAAGACAGACTGTACGTAACAGCACACAGGTTGTCCTGCCAGTGACAATGGTTATCTTCTGCATTGATACGCCACCTAGCTGTTTCTGCTGGAACTGCAACTTTTCACAGTTACTGACAGCATGGTGTGGAAGAATATTAGCATGGGGATAAAACCAGCACCATGGTGGTAATTTAGAACCAGTATAAAGTGTTGCATCTGTATCTAAAAGTAAGTTAATTAATAGGTTAATTAATTAATTAATTAATTAATGGATTAATTTATTTAAAATACACAAAAAGTGTAGGTCCTCACAGTTACTTCCAGATTTAAACTGCCATTTGAATGAAATTAATAATGTATATTATACCAGCTGTGGATATATGATTAACACAGAAGCATAGCAGGTTAATGGGAAATAAGAAAAGAAAATGTGGTAGCTTTACCAATTTGATAGCTCAGTCAGAGAAGTTGTAGAGAGACAATAGTAGGGTTGTAACATTAGTGAGCACAAGGGGACCTGTGGTAGCTGCTACCCTTGCCTTGACTGAATAACTGAATGAACCTTTACCTCCACCTCAGTCTATAAGCGGACATCGTTACACTACCGTAATAGTTCTGCTGTGATACCGGTTATGTGGCGATACATTCTCTCCCCGAATATCTCTTACTGGCTGCAACAATTGACTTATTCAGGACTATGAGCATCATTCAGGTCCAGGTTGTATATTTACATGAACCCATATTTCTACGGGCATGTCATCTTACTGCATGTGCAGTTTATTTCTGATTCACTTCATATGGTTACTTTTAGTAGTGTCTCCATCTTCGTATATCCCCCTCCCTTTCCCTTCTTTCTCCTCTCACATACCCAGGTTTCTCTAACTGGATACTTTTTATTATCGTCTGTGGAGATCCAGTTTGGTTTTTGTACTTGTTTCATCTGTTATGGTATTGCTACAGCTTGTTTTGAGACCATGTGACTTATTTAACTCCATTATTGTGAATATCACAATGTATTTTTTGTTGGGGTTACTTTTTTTGTATTATGTGAATTGTTCCATTCATGGGCCTCAGCTACATACTGGATCCTACCGGAACCTCAAATACCTACCGAAGCCTACCGGAGGCTCAACTACCTACTGAAGCCTACCGGAGCCTCAACTACCTACCGAAGCCTACCGGAGCCTCAACTACCTACCGGAGCCTACCAGAGCCTACCGGAGCCTCAACTACCTACCAGAAAATACCAGAGCCTACCGGAGCCTACCGGAGCCTCAAATACCTACCGAAGCCTACCAACATGTGTTTATGTTTCTACCGTTTTTTTGTTCTATTGCCAAAATGACAGTAGTGTACTGGATTCATCTCGCTCGATAATAAAAACACTTAACACAAAAAATGTCTCAGATCAACAGTGAGGAGACAAATCCAGAGGAAGCAGTGTAGAATGTGCAATAAAATCTTTGACGTTACCAGTATGCATTATTTAACGCCATTATATTGTGTGCTCAGGGCAGATGTGATCATGTAATTACTATTTAGAGACAAGAGAAAAAGTGAAATCTGTTGTATTGTGGTTCACCCACTCTTATCTATTATTACTGCAGCTGAAGTGAACCCAGCACGCAGCCTTATTTGCATTGTCAGAATGCTTGTATGTTTCTACAACATCAATCATCGCTTACTTGTTACTGCAAGCAAATGTACTATAATTATGCTCGAATTAACTGGTCAGTCCTATGACAAATGCAGTCGCTAATCCTCAAGGACTGTCATGTTATGTAAGTTATGTAAGTCATTTCACCTTATCCTAAAATAGAAAATAACAAAATTCCTCTGGAAATGCATGTTTCTCTGTTGAGTTGTCGTACCTCCTACTGTGGATACATCAGAGTTTTCTACAGTATTTCCTTTTTTTATGAAATATTTATTGAGATTTCAAACAAAAGGGGGTAAAAAGGGGGGAAGGGTATTACATAGACAAACAAATGCAGTCCATTGCAGATGTGGACACAGAGGGAGTGCTAGACGACAAAGAGACCCGTCTGGAAGACGTACATTCCACCCATCTAAACCATTGCATTAGCAGGGATTTAACCCATGTGGAATATGGAATGTTGGGGTTTCCATGGTATAGTAAAAGTTTACTTTGGCTTCCACTTTTGTGGATAATCAGAGAGTTGCCCAAACTAGGGTTTTGGCGGCTAAGAGGCTCTGACCCAACACAGTGATCTCCAGTAGGTGGTGCAGCTGCCGGTATTGAGTCATCTCAGGTAGTCCCCAGGAATCAGGCACCAAATTATGAGAGGACAAAGCAAATAGCCTATTGGTCAAAACACAACTATCCCAGACTTTAATGCTATGTACAACACTGAGCAGGGGATTCATGGGGGCTCATCTGCTGTGTGGTCCACAAGGGGAAACTGAGGGAAGGATAACCTCCATAAGTTTGGCTAAAGGACATGCCTCCTGGTAGCAACAAATGTCACTGCCCGCCTTTTTGTGCAGGGTTAATAACTATTTGTTTTTTTAATCCATTGAAATGATCCTTAATTTTGTATTTCAGAATATGCTAAAAAACAATTCTCCCTTAACAATAAAAAATAAATGTACAATAAATTAGTATTATGTATCAATTAAACAAAGCCTCTTGTCTATTCTCCTGTGAAATAACCACCTCGGATGTCCCCACCTCGTCACATGCTGGCTCTCTCCACTGTTACTTATATCATAAGCTGTCAGGACGTCCACATTTAGCCTCTTGGGGGTAAATTTACTAACCTGCGATTTATTCTGCAATTTGAAAAAGTAACAGCTTGTGTCATTCTGGTACATTACAGTAGCCGTCACGGAAGAAGGCAGGACTGAGCCGGAGACACGCAGCTCGACTGATTGGTGAGGGTTCATTTTATAAATCATAGTCAAAGTATTATTATAAAGATTTAGAACGATTAGACTGAAATGTTTTTTTTATTGTTTTTTGATTTATCTACAGTATTTATATTTTAGATGAAACTTGTCAGTTGCAGATACAAGTTGTCAACAAACAAGATGCTTTGTCAGCTTACAGAGAATTGAACAAAGCAGGAACTTGAAGAAAGCGCAACCAACAATGTCATTCTGCTGAGCAGTGGACTAGGACCGTGCATGATTTAATAAGAGAACATAATATTATAGGCTTAGATTCACACATTAGACACATTAGACATAAGCTGGCCACACACTATATGATAAATTGTTCCAATCAAAAGATTTTTTCAAGAGTGGGTAAAACCATGNTGAATTGCAGGGGGAGTAAAATGAATGTCAGTGTGTGTATGCAGGGAGAACGCTTTATTGTTGCATGTTGCACACAGATACTGACCAGCGTTACTGTTACACTGTTATTAGACTTGGGCTAGGAAAACTTATCTCTCAACTCTAATACTGATTGCAATTGGTTCAATTTGCCTCCCCTGCAATTCAACATGGTTTTGCCCACTCTTGAAAAAATCTTTATATTGAAACAATTTATCTTATAGTGTGTGGCCAGCTTTACTCAAGAGTGGGAAATACCATGTTGAATTGCATGGGAGTTTAATCTCATTAGTTGCAAAAAGTATTAGTGTTGAGAGATGATGTTTCCAGCACAAGTGTAATAACAGTGTAACAGTAATGCTGGTCAGTATCTGTGTGCAACATGCAACAATAAAGTATTCTCCCTGCATGCACACACTGACATTCATTTTACCCCCCTACCCCTGTAATTCTACATGGTTTTACCCTATTGTGACTAAGACATGAGTGCCTAAATATCTGAATCTGGCCCATTGTGCTTCAACATGACCGTATGCAACAATCCGCTCTTGGGTACTGGTCCAGAGCCGTACTTTCATTTACATCTCAATAGATCAATTATTTGCTTTTAGTAGTTCCACATTATGAATGTATTCTTTTTGTGCTTCATTCTGGACCAGGACCAGTGGAATAATTATTTCAATCCTTTCATGATTGTAAATGATTGTACACAACAATTAACAGTGTCCCATTCAAACCAACTGCATAATCACACATTTCAACTTCGTTAATGAATAGTTATGTAGCAATCTTCTAGTGCATCACTAAAAGGGCTAAATCCATCATTCACATGGGAAACTGAATAAAGGGCTTTGGCTTTGTCGTATGTAGATAAATAACATTAGATAGTAACTTTTCACGTTTATCGTTTATCTTCCCTAAAACAGCAGCTTCTCTTTGAAATTGGAATATATTTGTGATGTGTTATTGTGAGAGATAAGTAACCGCAGCACAAAACGGAATAAAAACAACAACACAAAAGCTTTTGTCTGGAAAGTCTTCCTGGGACCTTAAGACTTACAGACATTCCCATTCTCTCCTTTGCTTTGTTTGATGTTAATTATTTTGCTGGTGGCTGCTTGATGGATATTTCTCACGCCGTCTATAGTGTGTCATGGTGATTTATACTGCAGCGGAGAATCACTTTTTTACAATTCAGGTTTCTTCTTCAATTAAAATTGAAAATGGGTGTGCAACTTTATTGTTGGAGAAATAATTAATCGGGGCATTTGAATAATTGAGTGATCATTAAATACATTAAAATCTAATGAATTCCAGTCGTCTCTTACTCAGCCAAGAACGAGAACTGTCCTTAGAATGCTAAATGTAGTTATTTATGTAGCCATTAAAATGATGCGTCCGCAAATACCATTTCCAAAGAATTTCTAGTTAGTTTTGTGCTGTGTTTAACTATTGTTCTATGCCAGCATTTGTGTTTAATATGTATATTGTAAGGTCATCTGTCCCAGGCTTGTCCCTACATTTTATGCCAATGTTTAGTGACCTTGGGGATTTGGAAGGTTGCAGAGCTGTCTATTACCATTTATAACAAAATGTGTTTATTCCGAGCTCCTTCCTGTGTCAGGTGTCTGTTATGACACTGTAGAGTAGCTGGATTTTATTCATCTATTGATAATTCATTGATAATCCATTGATATGGTCTTCCCTGGACATTTTGGACCGGATTCAGAGTTTTGTGTTGGCGTCCAATAATTATTTATTCATTAATGAAAAGTCGAAAGAAATAGCCACTTATCGCACTTATGAGTGATCTGACGTGATGATGACAAAGGAACAAGGAATGCCACCATGGCCCTCTTCCATCTCCACCACTGGAAGAAACCTCAACCATGGTCATCGACAATCTGCCAGTGTAATATTAAATTAAACGTACCACCCCTTGCATTGATCTATATCTATACTACCCTGTACCCTATCCCATGCCATTTCTAGTGATGTACCTTGTTAAATAAATATATTAAACAGCATTGTGGTTTCCTCATGAATAAATGATTTATTGTAAAGGCTATGGTCAGTAATATTTTGATTTGTATGGGAAAGGGTCAATCAGAAAGAAGGTCTCAGTTCTGCCTGCTATACTTTCCGGTGATTCCAGGAATAGGCAGAGCTCTGTGATGATGAAAAGAAGAAAAAGGGTACTGCGTAAAACCTGTTACCACCAAAGGTGCTCCTAACAACTAATTCCATCTGACCCTCCGGGGACAGCCTTTACACTTCACCTAGCTGTTACTATTGGAACTGCAACTGCAGAAATCTTGTCAAAGTGTCACATATGCATCTATTTAACTCTTTCTTTGCTGTTCCTCGCAACAACAAGAACGTTTCTTTTCCTGTAATATACTTTTTGTATTTGTCGTTACCTTTGCCATCTCTTCTTCTTACTCGATACTTCTTTCGTGGCACTTCTCACAAGTGTCATGATGATAAGAGCTCTGGATGCACAGAACAACACAGGCACAGTGCCTGGTCCACCGCTTTTAGTAATACAATGGCCCAGGTGTGTCTGTGGCATGCCTGCACTGCTGACTGACTCAGTTACCTGAAAGTATTGCAGACACAGGGTGCAGCCACTAACTTCTGGCAAAATGTGTGACTGCTTGAATGATGCTGCGCTCCCATCTTCCTGCCAGGCCAGTGTGACACCATGAATGGCTATTAGTTCATACTTTTGTTTTCTGATACACAAGAGGCCACTGCAGGTTGTAGCCTTCAGACCTGATACGTTTATATGTGTTTACCTACTACTCTTTACTTTATACTCACGACACGCATATTATAAATAACTAAACATACATCAGGGAGATGTCTACTCATACCCAATGTCACCTTGTCCTTATCTTTTATAATTTAAGCCTGAAGGAATGAGTTTGAAAAATGCATTTAACACATATAAAAACAACAGAGAGAATACGAAACTAGCTGGAGTGTATCTCCCTAACGGGAAATAAAGGTGAGGCCACTCAACACCTCCACCTATAAATCCATTCATTTCTGCTTTTATTTCACTTTTTCTAGGTGTCTTTATATAGTTTTAATACTTTTAAACATTTTGTGTTCTTTTGCCCATTAGTTCACTCTCATCTGACATAACAAAATACTCGGATCCACTATTTCCTTCGCACTTGAATTTTAAGTTTGTAAAGCAAAATTGTGTTGGGAATTAATACCATGTAGTCCTTTTATTTTCTTTTTTCATTTTCTGCTTATACTATATATTTCAAAAAATGAAATCCGTATGCATTGTAAAAGTAGCTGCTTTCGTTCAAAAATTGGAGACAGCAGAAAATACACTGAGATGCATTCTTAATGGATGCTAATTCATGGGCAATAAGAAAAAGCAAATACAGATACACATAGGGGCCGATTCAATCTGCTACAGCGTAATGCAGCATGCGGGAGAAAACACATAGAGCCGCATATAAAAAGACACCATAAGAGACGGTAAGAGTCTTCAAGCAGCATTGAATTGGCCCCATAGATTATTACATTTCCACATGATTTGAACCTTTATACCTCTAATAAGAAAGTTACTTTTCACATTAGAAAATAAATAACAATACAAATGACTGACCCCTGTGCAGAAAGAAAATAAGTGTCTGCTAGGACATGACCTCGACGGATTAATAAATCTGTACCACCCATGCTGCCTGTGACACATCATACAAAGAAAGAACAAAGGAACTAAACATGTAGCCCTAAAGTTACCAAGCAGGGAGATTGGAAATCATATTCAAGCTCACCTTCTCCAGTATGTAAAATGAAACTGAGAGCTTGAATCTGATTGGTTGCTATAGGCAACATCCCCACTTTTCCATCTCTCTACTTAGTACATTTAGGCCATGGAGTTGGAGCAGAGCATGGACAATGGGATACGGATGCAGCTTTAACATGACATGTATCAAGGGGTGTAACCAGGTACATGGGGATGGGGGCATGTTTTAAAGAAAGAGATATATTAAGACACAAGTACATGTGTATAAAGTGCAAGCTGGAAAATATAGAGGGAAAATACGGAAGAGTAGTTGATAGGCGGCTTGGCGGTCTTAGAGGTTAACACATGCTATAAAAATAGAATATCCTAAATACCAAACAACACTGAATGACAAATAGGGTCTAGTGTTAGTGTAGTAAAAAAAACGAACAAAACAAACCTGGGCAGAAGAGCCGCGTGAGTCTTATCTGCTGCCACATTACGTACATGTACATGTACGATTCTCATGTAACACCTCTATGGTCATTTTTTCTCAAACTATTCCAACCCCCTGACCATCTTCTCTTTAGCAACCATTAACCACAGTCAGCAATATGTCTATAGTAAATGATATTGACAGGGTACTTTTAATGATACATTAACAGAATATCCTACTAGAAGCATTGAACACACAGAGGCTACACCCTACAACACCAAGAATTGGGGTGTTGTAACATCATACAAAAATGACCCAACAGCTAATACGAGAGCCATGTAAATAAAATAAGAAACACCTAAATTAAATGAAATTAATTTTAATGAAAAAATGTATAAACACATTGAAATAATTACTGAATATGCTTAAAAACAATCATATTTGTCATAAGAAATTAACTAATATTTAAAGCATACAAGATATATAAGAAAAAGACAATAAGGCAAGTGGACAGAAATACAATCAATAAAAAAAACACGTAATAAATTGATCAAAATAAATAAAGCAATGATTTAATAGGTAAAAAGATCATTCTAAATCAATAAGGACTGGACTCACTGTGGGATGGGCTCAACTAAATGGTAACACGATATGGGCCAGATTCAATGTCCTCCACGCACGATATTTTCCTCTGATGCAAACTGCATAAGGGAGAAAATTCATGTCCTTTTATTTCACGGCGCATAGAGACGAGTATAAAAAGACGCACATTTGCTGTACCTTAAGAGATAGGAAAAGCTCACAAGCTGGCCTTATAACTGCAGTGGGAACTTTCTCACAATCTGAAGTCCTGATTAAATGCATGATGCCCCTGTATTTACTACCCCTGTGGATCGTTTATAAACACTATCCATGTTTCCTTGCTTCAGTAATATGTTGCAATTACATGATCATCCAAAAGGTGGCACTATTCAGAAATATAGATGAGTATTGTTGCTCTGAAGACCTAGGCCTAAATTCACTAAGCAGAGAGTTTGCTGGAGAATTTGAAAGGTGGTGAAGTTGCCCATAGCAACCAATCAGATTCAAGCTCTCAGTTTCATTTTGCATACTGGAGAATGTGAGCTCGAATCTGATTGGTTGCTATGGGCAACTTCACCACCTTTCAAATTCTCCAGCAAACTCTCCGCTTAGTGAATTTAGGCCCTAGGCCTAAATTTACTTAACTGTGCAATTGGAAAAGTGGGGATGTTTCTCTCGGTTTGATTTTAGGCCCTTGTGTTAGCACATAATGACATTTTTTTTCCCTCTAGATATCAGGTCATTATTGATCACAAATATTAAGAACTCCCAAAATTCAAATCAACCAATCTCAGACTGTTTCAAACAAATCTGCGACATTAGTGGACAATGATTTGCACAATAGTCGGCCCTGCCTATAAATCTGGTGACATTATATCTGGGTTCTTTAAATTTGGGGACAGGCTTTAGTTGCTTAGTAACATAACAATTGTTATTTATATACTCAGCTCTTTATTCATTACATAGGGCAGCAATTTTTCTACATGTTTATATATCAGATTAACCCTTTGAAAATCAATGCTGACTAATGTAAGGCAACATATCTTGGCATTTTAATAAACTAAGTCCACTTCATTTTTGTGCAATATAAATTGACTTAGCTCCATCGATATTTTCCTTTATTACGTTGTTTCCACACACTGAGAAACCAGATTAATATTTGCCGATCAATAGAGAAAACATTGTTCAAAGCATTTAATATCATATGATGGTGTAGAAATTACAGGTTTTTATTATATTCCTTAAGAAAATATTCCATGAATATAGAGGGAAAATTATTAGGTCCAGGAGGGAATTATTCTATCAGCTCTAAATGCAGAAGATCAAACTAGAATCTACAAGAGACAAAATCAGCTAATGACATTAAACAGTTTACAAGTTCATTACAGCGTCTGTATTGTACATATGCATACAAACGCATAAACTCATAAACAAAACCATTGGGTTAAGTACAGTATCCAGTATTTATATAATGTGCCCCAAACTTATATAGTATATAACTATATAGTATACAGTATCCAGTATATATTTAAAAAATCGAGGAGATTAAGGAGTACTGATATTTAACTAATAGAAATAACATAAATAAATCCTCAGTATAAAACCCTAAACAGATGTGACAATTTATAACATTAATAAAATATTACCGTGTCGTGGTATGCATGGCTGGCTCCACCATATGCCGATTACGGGGAATGTGTCAGAAAGCTCCATTTTGCAGCCAGCAAGGTGCGTTTCCAACAGCACAGCTACATATAGTACAGTATGTCCTTGACTTGATACTGTTGGAACTGCAACTTTTCAGAGTTTCTGACAGCATGGAGTATTAGCTTGCTTTCGGGATAAATCCAGTGTCATGCCGGTATTTTAGAAACGTTGTAAAGTTTCACGTCTGTAGTAGGTCAGAATATGCTCCAGTCATTTAGGATAAATCCACAAGTTCACACCACTGCCACTGATATGGCCTGACCTTTCGTATATTTCAAACTTTTCCTTTGTTTGCATTATTTCATCTGGTTCCCCAGGGGTCTTGTCGGGTATCTTCCTGTCCTGCTGTTTTGGTTCTCCTTGCGGGCTATTGGTTATTTCATTTTCCTTCTCAGTGTTTATGTTACCTGTGCTCTTCCCATGATTTTGTCCTTTCTCTATTGGTCTCTATTTCTCTATTGGTCTGTGCTGTGTACCTTTTCGATATTTTAATTCTATGTCTCTGGTATCTGTACTTATTTTCCTATGTACCAGTTTCAGTTTCTTTGTGTCCAATTTTGTCGTACTCGTACTCCTAAATCTCTCAATCCCCATTGCTGTCTTGTACAGGAAATGTCTGGATCGGATCTCAATTGGTATTTGTCTCAGTTCTGTTTCCTGTCTTGTGTGTTTGAATACTGCCCTGTACCACAGTGATGTATAACTCCCCAACTCCAGGAATTGCCACCAAAGCCTATGACCTACTGGCTTCCAGCCACACAAGCCTATCCTCACCATCAGGACGTTCAGGCAAAGGCCTGATCCTAGAGTCCATGCTCTGGTATGATGTTGTCATGGCTAGTGTAACAGGTGGCACATAGATTCCACAATCACACTAAAATTACAAAAAAATATGGAGGTCGAAGGTTTGAAGACCAGAAGATCAAAAGTCTAGTTAATAATCTTTTAATATAATTGTATTAATGAAAATAAAGACATTATTTAAAACAAACAGGATTATTAGCTTTTAGGATTGCATTACTCTGTAATATTTTATATGCAAATTGGATCCTCTTTAGACCTTCAGCATTTATTCATATATACAGTGTTATTTTTACACTTCTCTTGAGCTTGTGGGCTTTATTATGCCATTCGCACAGAAACCACATTAAACACATTGCGCTGGTGTAAATTTCAGATGTATATTTTTCTTTTACAACATATTACTAAGCTGGAGCAGAATGCGTCTCATTTAACAGTCTTCAGGTATGAAGATGACCTTCATTTCAGGAGATTAGCATTATTGTTGCTGGCTTATTTTAACATTAAATGCAAGTCTTCTTCAGCTCCCGTTGTTGTGTATGGTTGAAAATCATGATTAAATTCACAGTACGCTTTGTTTGCTTGCCTAAGGTCTGTTTCCAGTAATGCACTAGTTTCCAGCTATGCAGTCACTTCCAAAATTAGTTACAATCCTTTTAACCGTGTCATCCTAGCTAACAAGATTCTTCTATCTCATCCTTTATTTCCATGCTCAACTGTTACAGACACATTGCTTACAGCAGAGCTTACAGACTGAAATCAGATCACAGGCTCCTTTTAAGACTAAGATATTGTCAGATACTTTGAATTGCATTATGTCATAAATATGGGATTTCATGATACATTTTTATGTCATGTATAATTAAAGGTAAAATATACCTGCTGCCTTTCTTTTTTGCTCCAAAAGCTACATTATGTTTGTGAAATGTTTGACACTGAATGTAAAAATTTATCAGGTGAAAAAGTTGAGATTGAATTTCATATTTTGACAATGAAAAAATGAAGAAAAATAAATAAATCATAGACCAAGCAAACAAATAAATAAATTAATTCACCTATTAAAAAACAAATGAAAGTAAATTCACTAGAGATATGTTTCATACCATGGATTTATAAACCAGACATAAAGTAATTATTAAATTATTAAAAGCATTGGATTATAAAAAGTATTTTTTTAAGATGATAATAAGAAAATATGTAAGGCAACTTAAAAAAACATATTGAAACAATTGCAAACAATTTTCACAATAAAAAAATTTCCTTTGTTCAAACAATTTGGCATAATAAAAATTTTAATTTCCCAATTCAATTTTGACCTAACAGTTTGAAGAACCCCAAGTTAGATTACTGTTATCAGTGTCATTGACTGTGTTACATATGCAACTTCTTCATTCTTTGAAAAATTATTTGCAACATCCATTCTTTAGAAAATAGTTTTATGAAAATCATGAATTCACAGGAACTTCTTCGCAAGTCATTAAGATTTCTATGATTTAGGAAGACAGTCAGAACATAAAGATTTACTGTGCTCTAAAAAGAACAGTTGATTTGTAACATAAAAACATCTGTCTTGCCCATATATTTTATAAGTTGTCATTCATTATGTTTTTTTCCAACCCAATTTTTCTCTCTAAAAATATCTTTTGTAATTAGAAAAATGTGTTCTTGCAATTATAAGACTAATTATATTATTGGATTCATTTGGGTTAGAATGCTTGAATCTGCTATTATTATTTAACTTGAGCTCAACAATATTGGAACTCATCAGTACTCTTAAGATTTGTCATCAGATGGAACTGGAACTGGAACTGACCTAACTTTTTTTTTTAAACTAAATAAATAAAAAAAAGAAATAATTTAAATAGGTAATTCAATTGTTAATCATACGACAAGAGCCTAAGGCATCTGTTGTTCGCAGGGACCTGAATCAGAGTTTCTGGCGGCTGAAGCGTGCGGCCGCCAGGTACTCTCGATTCAGAGCTGTACAAAAAGGCAGCTCTGATTTGAGCACAGCCATATGCCCCTTATCCCTGCACTAAGCTGAAAAGCACAGAAGCTCCGGATGCTCTAAAAAAAAATTATTTTAAAAATATTTTTAATATATTTTTACAATTTTACATTTTTTTTAATAGGACATTACCTGCTTCATAACTGCTGCGCACCGTGTCTGGACATGGTGCAAGCTGCACTACCAATAAGCAGGGCTAACTGCGCATATGTAAATGAATAAATGGAATGCGTTCCAGGGTGTGGAACATCCCTTTTCTCATTTACATGAGTCGCAGTCGCAAGGATTCAGAGACACATGCACAATTCAGAGCACATCTGTGCATGTGCCAACTGGTGGAGTCGCCATTTTGAATCGGGTCCCAGAAGGCTGAACTACAACTTCAAATATTGGAGTAATACAGTATAGACAGATACATTTTGTACAGTTACTTTTTTCTCTGTTGTGCATTGTTTTTTTAAAGAAAATAATAACTGAATGAAAGGTGAGCAGAGCTTCTCCTCTTACCTACAAAAAAATAAACAAGGAAATGTTAAGGGCAGATATTAAGATATTAAGAGAAAAACTAAAATCTAAACAAAAGGGATTCAAAAATATTGATTTTGGTTTTATATCTTGAAACTGGTCAACTCTACCGGGAGAAATGCTCAAAATTTGTAAGTCGCCAACACTATTATAAGGCCAGAGAGATGGCCAACATATTTAGTTTTGAGTTCTTTCTTTAAAACCAGTATTTTCCCAGCATGCAAAAAGAATACATGGATTTGAACACCTCACCTTGCAATGTAGTTTAGTCAAATCATTATATATTATAAGGTGGATGCATAAAAGGAATTCTCATTTTTTTTCGTACATCTTTGGTAAAGCAGATATTGGTGACACCACTGCAGGGTTTGGAAGGTCAGAAGATTTGGCAATTATATTGCATCTACCAAACTTGTACATTTCATAACAATGTCCGGTCTAACATTCAAAGCACCACTCATTTCAATGTGTTCAAAATTTGATTGTAAAATTGAATTATATATATGTGTAATGTATGTAATACAACCCAGTAAAATCATATCACTTTGCTTTAATAATCTAAAATTGCCCTCCATAGATGTTGGAGAATGTTAGCAAACATTAACAGGATAATCATTTTTGTAATTGGTAGTTCAATTCCATCTAGAACAATGAATGAATAAAGCTGCATGATATAATTTTAGGATTACGGAATAATACATAATACATTCTAGGAATATACAAAGTTAATAATAGAAATAGCCAAGACAGCAATTGACCTTGTTTATAAACAGATATCATTTTTAATTTTGATTTACTTTCTTTATATCTTGATATCATAGAGAATTCCATTTCAATTTAGTCCCATAAATACAACTGCAATTTAAAAATGCTAAAAGGCTGTGTGTATTAAAAATAGATTTTCTTTATACCCACTGTTATGCAGGAGAGAAGGCTGANTAAGCCTGAACGAGATTAAACTTCTGTGAGGGGCTGTACCAGGTCAGCTAGCTTACACTGAGTCACCAGGGGAGGAGTTTTGGGCTTAATGACGTCACTCACCTGATAAAATCCTGCTCACTTCCTGGAGAAGTTTTGGATTTTTCCCCTCCCTCCCTCCCCTCTTGGTTGGTGCTTGGTTGGTGCTTGGTTGTTGTGGTGGTTGTGGCTAGCGGTAAGCAAATATCAAGTTTTGCAGTCTTTGTATGGCCTATTGGTGGCGCTTAGGGGTGTCTTTGTTGAGTGAGTGTGACTTGACGTTCAGCTGTTGTGTGCCTGAATGAATTGGAAAACTCTACGGGTATTAAAAGTTGGTTGGGTAGTGCAGGGCCGGTGCTAGGTCTGCGGGCACCCTAGCTGTGCCCCCTCGCTGTCAAGTGACGTGTGGTGTGACGTCACAAAGTCTCGCACCGGTGCAACGTCATGACGTCGCCATGCTTCTAAACTGTGAGGGTGGTGGTGGGGTGACCACCCCATCTGTCCGGCGCCCTCCTGGTTTTTAATTATTGGGAGGGGGGATTTTTTTTTAATACATTTTTAAATGTTTTATAAAAAAAAATAACTGCTGCCGTTCTGCCGCACCTGTTGGCCGCCTACCCTAGGTGCCCGCAAGAACTCGCCTAATGGGTAATGGTGTAATGGCATGTAATAATAGCAGACCCACAGTAATGAAACTGGATGCCTTGGTCTGATTATATGTCTCTGTCTCGGATATCTGAAGTGTGCAGTAACACATTTGTTATTTAATTCTCAGTTTATATAAAGTAAACTCAATATATACTGTGCAGGGTTCATTTAAATTATTAATGTTCATAATAGTGCAGGAAAGACATAAAGAGAAGAGCTAAAACTTCAAATCACAACAAATCTACATATAGAAGAGCCAGTGTACACAATACAGAAGAAGTGATGGGAAGATGGAAGGAAGTAGCCTGTAAGTACAGCAGATGAAGCAGAGGGTGCATTAGCAGAGGTAGATCACTAGAAGACATTGTTTAGTTCATGAGAGCTTACGTCTCAAATGGATATATCATGCAAAGAATTACATGGGCAATGTCTTTTTGGTTAGCAGGAGTTTATTCAGAAAACAAGTGTCAGAATGGGTCATGTGACTCATACATATCCTGCCATCTCATTCTATGTTTCTATATACAATATTGTTTCTCTTCCCATATTTCCTTTTACAATATACACAAACTAAGCCCTTTCCTCTCACAAGGTGCCACTATGAACCTATTTACAGCAGCATTTATCATTTCCCACCATGACTATTGTAAACTTCTACCGTCTGAAGACACAATGTCCTCTTTAATAAATCATAAATGCTTTTTCAGGATTATATTAGCCTACCTGTCTTTCTGTCTGTGCCGCATCCTTTCCCTGCATGTAGTTTATCATTTATTACCTTTCCCGATGGATTGAGAAGATTTGGCTGAAGTGTCGCCTATGGTTAGAGATTAAATAGAGCGTCTGTGCTATTCTCCCACGGACTTTTCTCTAAGTAACTTGGTACATTGAACTTAATTGTATCATTTCCTACTCTGCTTTGCTGACAAACCAAATCAATTCTTTGCTACTTTGTTCATATAAACTTCACTTTTCACAGGGGTTTATTTTGGGGCTAGATGATGGTTAAGTAGGTTTATTATTCCTAATTTGACTAAAATATCTTGTTATGAAATTCTATTTAGCAGTTATGTTGGGTGTACAGTCTGTTGAGTCTTTATTATTTTTAGAAATAGCAGATACATCTTATAGAGTTATTCAACATATGTATATACAAGTTATACATATTATTAATAACTAATGAACAAATGCCTTACAGATATTTCCATACTCATGTATCCAAGCCCAGTGTTACATTGTTAAATGAATGATAAAATATATGCAGCGAATCTTTCCTAATTGTTCATGTATATTTACTACAGTATGTATGTTGCTATTGTAATTTGTGCATGTGCGTACCATTCTTTGATCCTTCATCATTATTGATGGTATCATTGTCAATAAAATTGGCACAGAAAGCGACACCAGTCTTAGTCTGAAAGTAAAAACATGTGAATAAATAATTAAACGTGTAGCTTTAGTAGAGGAACAGTAAGTACACATAATCCCCCATCTCTTAGTGTTAATCCTTATATTATTACATTCACATTTTTCTTAATAAGTCACTGTTACTTATTGGTCCTGTTTTTATCATGATATTAAGTAATTTAGAGAAACATGGAGAAGAGACATTTAAATTCATATTCTATCTATCTATCTATCTATCTATCTATCTATCTATCTATCTGTCTGTCTGTCTATCTCATATCTATCTATCTATCTATCTATCTATCTATCTATCTATCTATCTATCTATCTCATATCTATCTATCTATCTATCTATCTATCTATCTATCTATC
>JABWIB010006018.1:6503-22387 GCA_016617825.1 Platyplectrum ornatum
TGTATGATACTAGTCTGTCTTTTACTAACCCATACTTCTAGATGATTACTGGATACTCCCGCAGACATACTTCAGAGGGACATTTGTAAGCACCAAATCTTTTGAAATGGACTTGCTCTTCAATTGATTGAGGGTACTTTCTACAATAAATTTGGTTTGGAGCTTGCATACGGTAGGTTAAATTCTCCCATTATTACTACCTTCCTCTTTAACACCATATTAGTGATACCATGCAAATATGGCTTTGTCCATTTCCACATCTTGGATTGGAATTGAACAGCCCCTGAGTCTACAATATATCATTCACAAAACCAGGGTTGCACATTTGAAATCAAACTATTTAAATCATAATTTAAGTCAAGCAATTTACATCACTAAAATGTTGATATAAATTAAAATGTTCAAAAACGACAACTTTTGCTTAGAAAGAGATGTCCTGGTAAATCTGGATGTAAAGCAGATGGTAAAACATGCAGTAATACAAGGCACTTGTAGCAAGAATGACAGAACATTACAAAAGAAAAGTCATTCAGATTCTGATCANGATAAAAATCTTAATTCAAGAAGTGAAGGTTCAACTACTCATGGAAATGAAAATGAATCTGTAGCTGAATTCTATGAAACCAGGCTTGCATGATGTATATCTAATGAATACATCATGATTTAANTCAAAATGTTAATGTATTTAAATAAGTGGTTCTNAACTATTTTTAGGTGTTTATTAACTACTCACTATAGAATCTGTTCAAGTACCACTGAGCTATCCTATTCTATCACTATGACTATTATCACTATTAGCTCATCGACTCCTTAGCATTTCCATAGTTTCTTGAGTCCCTTGTTTCTAAAATGAAATAATTTACTTAGTATTTTTAAATAAATAAATAAATAAATCTTTTTGCAACCTTGCGCAAAACAAATGTATCACATTTACTGCACTGCTCAAGGCCAAACTTTGTTCATGGTTGGACACATTCCAATCAGGTTTGTCTCTTAAAAAACTAAAATAAAAAATAAATAACAACGGCCAGTTAAGAAGAAGAGAACTAAGAGGTACTCTGGATTGTAGGTGGAAGGAGCTAAATATAATTAAAACAATTGGACATACTTAAAACACATGGTGATCTGAATGGACTGCAATAAAAATATGTATATATGAACCTATTCAAGTATAATGGGTGTGTTTGAATCTACATGAGAATCTGGAATGGATCATACAATGTTGAGAATGGCTGGTTACAAGTGTTATCCAATTCCAACAGCCCACATCTAATGGCTCACCGGCAGTGCTAGTGACATAATATACATACGTGGTTTAATGTTAGCAGCTGTAACAGCTGATTGGCCAGTTAGTATAACTCTACTCCTTATATTGTTATCACTATCTATTAACACAATTAGAAATGCAGACAATAGATCCAGTTTGTTTTATAGAATGTTTTATTATAAAAAATCCAAAGTGCCCGGTCTGATGGCAATCTCTTGAGGGCACAGCTTAGAATGCGTCATCACCTCACCTGGAGGTAAAACTAATATGCTGTTGGCTGGTCCAAAAGAAGTAAAGCGTTAACTGTGCCACGCTCTAACCTTCTACTGCTACTCTGCTTGTGAGATGTGGTCATTTCCATGGAGTCAGTGGTCAAGGATGCACCATATCTGACAATGCTATTCTTCAACTAACCCCTTGTCACACAGAGACTATAGGAGCAATTCCTCAAGGAAAGGCGAGATCCCACATACAAAAATGCTTTAGTCTATAAAAAAAAATCCCACCAAAAAAACATTAATTGTTTTGAGAAATTGCAGGATGAGCTTTTGTGTTGTCAAGTGCCTTTCCTCTTCAGTTTCTAAGCCACAAAAATAATTGAGCAGTTTTACTATTTCAGACTAGTTGAAGATGCATTGACAGAGCAGCAGAAACGTACATCTGTGGTCATCAAGGTAGAGAGGCTTATGTCTCTCGCGTACAAACCCATTTTCTTGTGCCAGAACACAAGAACATGACTAGTTGAAGGTCTCCGGAGTCGAGGCTAAAATAATCAGCAATGATATGGGGAGTCCTTGTGCTACATATCCGATTTCATTTTCTAGCATGATGAGTAAAGGATCCTCAGAGTTATTTCTCCAGGACTGATACCAGAGCCAGCAATCCTGAGCTACACTTGTTTGGAAAACTATACAGATAAATGCCTCCAGGCCTGTAGTCTTATGGAACAATGGTCTTGATGATCTTTGGCTGAGGAGAGAAAGGGTTGTCTCCATCCATGTCCTTTGAACACCAAGGGCTGTCATTCCCATACCCAATGCCATTATTGCGTCTTGGCACAATGAGAAGAGGTTGCAAGGTCCCATGGGGAGGGGAAGGGGGGCAGACAAGCTCAGTGTCTCACATGGGGCTGTGCAACATAGAAATTCTGCTCCAAGCAGCGACTAGCTTCTTCCTATGTAAAAAATAAAAAATAAAATGTTCACAAATGTGGAAATGCTGATACAGAAACTATCTTCTATTGAGTCAATGACACTAACATGTCAAATAAACAAGTCACTTAATGAATATGTGGGTCATGTACTATGATACAGGATTGCAAACCAAGTCCCAACAAGCTCTTAAGAGCATATGCGTAGATAACACTGGCAGAGCATGCTGGGATCCCTGGAGAGCTACAAGATGGCCAGATGGTTCACAATAGCAAAGACTTGTTATCTTTTCCTATGACATGTTATCTTTTCCTATAGTTTCTACATAATTCTTGCATAATGTATCATTCTCAAATCTGTGTCTGTAGAATTTAGTTTATAATGCGTGACTCAGGGCTCGAAATGGGGGGGTGTATACGGGGGTATGCCATACCGGCACTTCTCCCACTGCTGTAATTGAAAAACTACAAATCTCCATTGACTTCTATTATATTACATTTTTTCATCATACCACCACTTCTAAATTTCCACTTCGACCACTGGTGTGACTTGTAGTGTATGTAATCTACTGTCATGGCCATATTTTCGGAACAATGTGATATATGTTTGTCATCTGGAAGCAGTCGTCATATGTTATACTATTATTATTGGTATATAGTCTATTCAATCTATTCCAAGCTATACAAATTGGGTAGGTTGTAGCTATAAATATATGTGCATGTTACTTACTCTTCCCCAGCTTCAAAGCTTACTTGGGGCTCTTATCTCTAAAAGGAAGGGAAACATTTGTGAATGACAAGACTGTAAGTATCTCTGCATCATATGCTGAATCTTATAAACAAACCGGCCTATCCATAATGAGTTATAAGAGATAATTACTCAGCCAGAGCGGAGGTGAAATGGTTTAGATTACAAACCCCGAACGATAATGTGCATATTATGTTTTGTAGGACTAGCAATTCAACCCTATGAAAGCTTAGCCTTAATGATTACAAAGAAATATGTAGAATACTACCGCAGATCGCCGGCATTTTCTAACCCTGGTGATCTGTTGCTGCATGGACCAGCAGCCGTTTACATTGCACAGTGATGACCTGGGGTGTCCCATATTACCACTGTGCATAGGCAGCCTGGGATCCGGTGTTTACCGGCAACCCCTTTTTTTTAGCTGGATCTAAGACCCGGCCAGAGAGAGCCAGGGTTGCAATTCAGACTGCATTGAAAAAGCCGTGGCTATCATGAAGAGCGGCTTTTCATGAAAGCCCGGGCTTTTACTATGCAGTAAAGTCAATGTATTATATAGGTGTGACCTTTTGCTTTCTCTGGTTGGAGACTGTTGTGGGACGAGCATATAAAAACCATATTAAGAGCCAGTTAGTGAGTAATAAAGCTTTGATAAGCTTCTCATTCTGCTTACTTGATCGTCCTCTGACGGTGCCCTCACAGATCTCCCTGTAGCACACATCATGCTGTACTTTATATACCCGTCTGTACCTGCACAAACACGACCATGAGAAAAGAAAACATTTGCAGAATAGACACAATGTGTTGTATAATCAGCAATCAATAGCCCTCAATCACTCTTCCCAGGAGCATCATTATAGCTAACATAACATCATACGTTATGAGTTTGCAAACCTTGCTGAATATTGAAACGTTAACTTCCTTTGATCAGTGAAACATCCACATTTACTAGTTTTTAAGGAGCACAAAATCTCCGGCCAACTCGGAGCAAAGCCTCTGGAGAGGATGCAGCCTCTCCGTGCTGTGCTTGTAATGGAACAGTCTGTCCTGCACCTTATATATGAAGACATGGGGCGCAGTGATGTAGTCGGGGTTAATTACTTACAGGTGGTGACAGACTCCTCCCTCCCACACGGGATGTGACAGTGTTTCGGAGTAGAGTCTGGTGCAGGCAATGGTCTCCTTTCTGCAGGCTGGAGAGCAAACATTTCACTCTTCTGTATTGCAATAAACATAAGCCAAACCCCAGCACTGCAGCTTGTAGCAGCCAAATGACTCATTGTGTCCCCCGTGACCTATCCATGCTGATCCCGGAATAATAATATACAGATTCTGTAATATCGCTGCCTTTGTTGCTGGAAAACTCACTCAAGACCTCGCCAAAGGGACTAAGTGATTTCATTGCATACAGCAGCTAGAATCCTTCTACTTGGGGATTTAGCCAATTATTAGCAATGAAATAAATGTCGGGAGTTACTGTGCCATACAAATGTGACTGCAATCCAGATGTGATCAAACAGTAAAAATAAGGAAGTGATTTTACAATAAACGCCACCTCTTTTACCCCAATTTACCACTAATTTACAATGGTAAAAAGATGGAAAATGTGGGAAATAGCCAATGTCACAGTATTCCCCCATATACTCGCCTGCAAGTCATTCCACAGGCCTTTGTAGCTAAAGTTGAAACTTTTAAGTGTATTGACCCGTATAATAACCACAGTACATTTACTTCTATACTTTGTTACATAATCCCCATATTTCATTCCATTTAAACTGTCCTTGTGGTCAATAATGTGTTTTTCTTTTTAAGTCTGAAACTAGTATTTAGTGGTAGGGGTGTGGAAACACAGGAAATAATAGAAGTGAATGGAGATTTAGTTATTCAATGTAATCAATGGAAGAAGTGACGGCATGAAATACCACCATATACACCTCCAGTTTGAGCCCTCATTTAAACAACACAGGCCAAAAAGTAGGGCTACTCAAGCCCACCCTTCAGAGCCTATACCCTGCTTTTGGTTCCACTGAAAATAAAATGTGTACTAAAGTGACAGAATATTATGGCGTAGAACCTCTGACACACTGCAGTTTTTGTGATAAAATAATTCTAATCCTACACACAAAGGGCACAGTTTACTATTTACAATTTAGACATACCCAGCTGGCACTGCTGTCCTTTGAATCCAGTTGGACAGTCGCAAACCTCTCCATTCACACACGTTCCTCCATTGGCGCATGGCGTTTCCAGGCAGCTTTTACGTTCTCCTGTAAGAGGAGAGTGAGTGCACAGAGCAAACATGGCAAATACATGTTNTCTTATTTATTTATGGACATACACATTATTTCTACTTCTATGATATGGAATCTGTGGAAATGTGTACAGATCAAACTGGCTCAGCCATCGGCAAATATGTGGGTGTCACAGCAGACAGCAATGTCCACTAATGCATCCTGATAAATGCCTGATCAGTTTGTTGTGCTTGGGCTGTCATCTTATTCATTCTTCTTGTCAAGTATCGCATGTTTTTACAATCCGTAAGATAATAGCCATGAGGTTTACACAATCTCTGCGAGATCACACCACTGTTATATCATGGTACAGTAACAAGATCATGGTTGAACATTGATGTTAGATACTGAACATTGGCTTCATATGTAGTTTCCTGGAGCTCGTTATAAGTGGGACATTGTCATGCTGAAATGGGCTTATTAAACCCGATATGAACACACACAATGCTATACCAGTCACTGCGGTAGACTTAAAGAGATACATTTTGGATGTAACTCTTCCACCTCACATGAAACCATTGATTGGGGCAGTTTTTTTTTGTTATTACTTTTGCATTGGCATGGTTTCTTATGGATTGCATGTCACTGGCCACGTCACATACCATTGCTGTTACTCTGTACTCTGTTACTCTGCTCAGGCTCATGCAGGCTCATTGCTTGTCGCATGGGGATGGACTCATCTGTATTCTCCAGTCTGATAGGAGCTTCTGGTTCTGAAAGCCATCGGTTATATCAGTGATATAGTTCACACATATGGTCACCCATATGCATGGAACCACACTCACCTTTTGTGATGTTAATGGATTTGTGTTTGTTGTGACTGAATCTGGCAGTGATGCGTTTTCTCCCGTCTGTCAGCTCTGTGAATCTGTTACAGGGAAGAGTAGATGGCTGTTACAGGCTGCAAGGGGCAAGAGTCATATTCCATCCATACACATAAAAATATAATTACTTGTGTGCCTGTGGGCTCTCAGCAAGTGGAGGTCCCCTTTCAGTTAACATGCGAAGCTCTGGAGGAGTCTGTGGTGGAGGTCTGTTTCGTAATATCCTGTGAGGGGGCCAGCGCCGCTCCTGGGGACCCTCCCTCTGCACTGTACAATAAATAATGGTAAATAGGCTACAATCCCCCTCCACACAATTCCCTCACTCCCTTACTTACATGTCTGTATACGAAGGGTCTTGGGATCACTGTTCACAGGCCCTTGCGGAGTATTCCGCAGAGCAGTCACTGTAATCCTGTATCTCTGGCCGGGCTGAAGGTCTCGCACTGTGTATGAGGTCATCTGGGCGATAGGTACATAGCGGCTCTTAGTGCTCTGATTGTGCGTCACATTGAATGTGTAGCCATCCACTGAGCCAGCCGGAGGGGAGTCCCAGTTTAGGTGCACGGTACTGGTTGTGACCAGCACGGCTGAGAGGTTACTGGGGGGGAGTGGACCTGACGAGGGACAAAAAGGTATTATTAAAAGTTTGCAGGACAACTACACTTGCTTATTTACCCAGAATTCCATCATATACTTCTAACAGCATAACACATATCTGTGTACTACTCTGCTATTTCTGGTAATGCAATATTATGAGTTGTTTTATCCTACAAGATGGCTGTCTATAATTGGTTCTGGGTACAGTTCAGGGCTGATCCAAAAAGAACCAAACACTGAACTGCAGGGGGCAGCAAGTATAAACTATGAAAACAGAATTAGAGTTGAAAGGTGAAGTTTCCTAGAGCAAGTCTAATTTTACAGATTAAACATAGAGCTATGTACAAAGGCAGTCTTCTCTGCATGCAATATAATTAACATTAATTCGCAGCCCTCACATTGGAACATGTTCTGCTCAGCTCTACATTGGCGCCTCATAAAAGGTGTATGTGCAGCTCTGGATAATGATACCCATTAAGCCCTTGTCTTACGTGTCCAAGCAACTAGAGGTGCACTGGGTAGACTCTCAGAAGGTGGGTTGCCAGGTTCTGATATGCTTAATGTGCTGATAAGAATGGTATATTTCTCTCCTGGCTGCAAGTCTCTGTGGATAGAAAAGAATTCATTCATTAACAAGTTTGGGAGTCCACATAGAAAGCAATGGTCATTGCGCAGGTATTTCCTCAGTGACACAGTATGTACTGTATTTTCTTTGCTCACCTAAATGTGTATTCTCCAGCTAAAGGCTCCTGCTCTGCTTGCTGTGTTCGGTCATTTGGATGCTGCAGCGACAGCCGGACATGGGCCACAGATATATGTCTGAGGGGGTTCAGTGACCATGCAACAGTGACCGAGGAGTCTGTGGCAGAGCTGATACGTGGTCTGTCCACTGGAGGTGGTCCTATAGTGTTAAACATAGTATTGTCTATTATAGAGCAATGTTCTCTTGTTAATAGTTAGCTTTGGACACAGACATATAGGGGTATATTTACTAAGCAGGGAGATTGCAGTGAAATTCGAATTTGGGGAAGTTGCCCATGGCAACCAATCAGATTTGAGTTCACATTCTCCAGAGTGTAAAATGAAACTGAGAGCTCAAATCTGATTGGTTGCCATGGGCAACTTCCCCAAATTCGAATTTCACAGCAAATCTCCCTGCTTAGTAAATATACCCCATAATCTATGAGACACATCGGAGGTGGGAATGGTGTCACACAGCCAGACTGTTATGGCTGCACAGATGTATAATAACACAACATATACATTCCTGTGTGCTAGGGACAAATACACTGAAGGGAATATATCCATGCATTGTTCATTGAGCTGTACTGTTCAGTTTTCACACATTTCTTTGCTATACAAAAGAATAATGTTCTCACTTGTGCGGGCAGTCAGGGCAAGCGGGCGGCTGATATCATTGTGGCGCAGATTGCGTTTCACAGTGACGATGGTGATGTTGTAGGGGCGCGCAGGGCTGAGGCCTCGCAGCTCGTGTTCTGTGTTACCCCTCTCCACAAAGTCTGTCCGCGAGGAGCCATCTGGGCCTGTGTAGCTGACAGCAAAGCCATCTGGCAAGTGTCCAGACATATCTTCTGGGGGTGTCCAAAAGACCCACACACTGTTCTCACCTACTGCACCCAGCGACAGAGACAGAGGGGGCAGCAGATCTGAAAGGCAGCAGAAACGTGTCTTAGATTGTACCAAATATCTTGCAGTATGTCGATCCGATTTCCCAGCATGCACTGTAATAATATGGGCATACTCCTTCATATTATATATGAAACACAGCAGCAATGTCTTTATTTCTTACAACCCACATCATGTTATCCAAACACCCAGCCAAACTATAGAATAACTAATCAAAGACAGGAACCTGCTCAGTAACCCCACAGTATTACCTCTTTCACAAGTGATGCCAGTATAACCAGTCCGACATGTACAGCTAACTGTGCCCTCAGGACTGGACACACAGACTCCACGGGTGCCACATGGATTTAAGAGGCATAAGTCACTCACTGTAAAACACAATATTACGGACACAATGGGAGAAACATATTACTAAATAATCACT
This sequence comes from Platyplectrum ornatum, assembly GCA_016617825.1. Taxonomy (NCBI): domain Eukaryota; kingdom Metazoa; phylum Chordata; class Amphibia; order Anura; family Limnodynastidae; genus Platyplectrum; species Platyplectrum ornatum. The sequence continues at coordinate 15,449 of JABWIB010006018.1, forward strand.
AATCATTTCTCCTGCAGGTGTCAGTGTTGTATCAATATCTATGGGCAGCCCTGCCACAGTAATTCATGCACTTGGGTTAGGGCAGGGGTAGGCAACCTGAGCTCTCCAGGTGTTGTCAAAAAGCATGTAAAGCATACTGGGACTAGTAGTACTGGGACACCTGGAGAGCCGCAGGATGCCCACCCCTGGGTTACCTTGACAGTGATACAGCCAGTTGTATTACTATCAGCTACATCAGCTGTATTACTGTCAGCTATGTCAGCAGTGAGTACTAAAACAACTCACTTACCTGTCTGACAGTGATAACCATAGAATCCTCTGGGACAGACACACAGGTAAGAGCCGGCCAGATTCTCACAGATGCCTCCATTCTGGCATGGAGAGGAGTCACATCCATCCAGCTCTAAAGACAATTTAAGGAACAACAAATGGAAATCAATGAAACATTAACTCTGTGATATGTGAAATACAGCCATTCTAGTTGTAGGTATGCAGTTTTTTATGTTCATTCATATTACCTCTGCCTTTTGTTGTGATTTATACCTAAACATTGGTTTGCAAACCACCATTTTGTGTATATTTTGTGTGTGTTACTTTTTATATAACACTGAGTAAAACATGTTTATGAAGTACTGTAACGCATGGTCTATGGTGAAAATATCATTCAGTAAGGTTGGTAAAGGGTCCACCCTCATGAAGTAATAGTTTTCATTTGAAGTGAATATATTGTATATCCTGACAAATTTCAGAGTTTGGAATAATGAACTTATTATATTGATTTATATGGGTGACTGTTCTTCTGTAGTTATAAAAAAATATGCCCTGTCTATCAACCAAGAGCAACTCTAATATATCCTAACATTACCAGTAGGTCATGTCTATCAGTATTATGTATATGTAAAGCATTTCCTTACCAGACTCACAGTGGGTACCAACAAAGCCCTCAGGGCAGGCACAAAGATAAGCCCCAGGTAAATTCTGACAGGTTCCTCCATTCTTACATGGTTCAGAGAAGCATTCATTAATCTCTGCAAGTTACCAACACACACTTTATTATTACAGCAATAGAACCTTACATCTACTATGAATGTTCAGACGATACATGAACACCAATCTAGTGTATTCTAAAATCATCAACCCACATTCCCCATTGTGGATTATTAAAGATTATTTATAAACCAATCAACATTCTGGATTCAAGAACTCACTCAGCCAGGGTCCGCCACCCTCCAAACAGGACTGGATTATATATGCTGAGCTACTCGCTGGCCCTTAATGGTCAGTAGTCCTTCTTGTATTGCCTCAGGAGTCCATGCACAGCAGCAGTTCTTGGCTCCTCTATACCACTTAGCTGAGAAAAGGTCTTTATCCTGTCCCCCCACACCCGTTACTGGATCCACCTGCCTGGTGTACATACCGGCATATGTTACATTCTGGAATATACAGGGGTCTCTAGACTAACTACCTTGGTACAGACATCACACCGGATTCATGTATATAGGTCTATCTACTTACTGAATGGATATTCCCCACCACTGTAACACACTGCTGGGTATTATAAACACATTTACTTTTTAATGAAACAGTACATTGCTCAGTTCAAAATAACACAATAAACAAACTTTGTTCAAATAAGTTATTTCTCCAGAGTTTCCTCTTGTATTGCTGGATATAACTAGATATACAGTAATGGCCTTACCCAGTTCGCAATGTTTCCCGGTGAATCCTTCCTGGCAATCACACAGGAAGTGTGACACGCGATCCTTGCACACTGCACCATTTTGGCATGGCTGCGATTCACACTCATCAATCTCTATAATCACAAGAAATGGCTCTGAGCATTCAGATAACACATCATCCTCCACCCCATGACAAGAGGCAGGCACTTACCCTCACACCGCGGAGCTTCACTCCACATGCCTTCCTCACTGCATACGCGGGTATTGTTTGGTGTGTTCATTGTGTACCCTTCATCACAATGGTACTCTGCTCTGCCACCGGGCCATGTCGATGTGACAATAACCCTGGCGTATTTCACTTGTTCCGGAGGGCCACAGTCCAGTTCAGCTATAAAATGGATAAATTATTTCATACCGGCATTGTCATGTGATCTCAGTATAACATATTGTGACTCTTATACAGCCATTTTGCAGGAGACCAGTAATTCTCTATATCCTGCAGCATAACTCACCTTTCTCGCAGTGTCGGCCAGAGAAGTGAGCTGGACAGTCACACTTGTACTTGCCAAGATAATGAAAACACGTGCCTCCATTGTGACAGGGACCAGACGAGCAGGGGCCTCTCATTCCTTAAGGTGAACACAAAGTGACCAATTAGATTCCATGATCACATCTATGTATTCATCTAATGGATGAACGTAATGGCAATGTATTGTGATACGTCTAGTACGTCAGAACTTCAAGTTCTAGACCAGGGGTAGGAAAACTGGGGTTCTCCAGGTGTTGTCAAACTAACGTCCCAGCATGCTTTGTTCAGGTATCAGCTATGAAGTTACAGCATGCTGGGACATGTAGTTGACAACATCGGGAGAGCCGCAGTTTGCCTACCCCTGCTCTAGACTGACAAGACTGTAATATAGCACACAGTAATGAAAACCCATACACCAGCAAATACCATCCTCACCTGTCTCACAGTGTTTCCCAGTGAATGGGTAGGGACACATACAGTAATAATCGTCATGGGATTCCTTACATGTTCCTCCATTGCGGCAAGGGAGCAGACTGCACAGAGCTGGCTTTACTGAAGAAGAAATAGAAGATGATCAGTGTCATGAAATGTAAAGAACCAACCTAAAGTCAGGATCATTGTACTGCAAGTTCACGGGTAAGTGGTTTAAAATAATTTTAGTAAATCAATTAATGTTTCTATTTCACATTTTAGGGGTAACAGTGTTTAGAATGGATTANGTAATGGTTTATAGACACATTGGGCAGCATAAAGAAATATAAACACAGCTGGTGAAGTGCAGATGTATACAAATGTACATATGCCTATTAGTACAACATGTACAGTTCAGTCAGGTGATTACTTGGGACTGATCCTATTCTGAACTGGACTCAGACCTGTAAGGTTCAAACAAAACCCTTAGTGTACAGTGTATATCCCTCCATTGTGTCCTGTCTGCCATTGCAAAGTCTTCCAGCATCCTGGGGACACAGATCTGTGCTGGAAGCCTTATGCGCATACATGCTGGGGATCCCTCCTGTTCTTATATATACACACAGTCTACTTTGCCATAAATAGAATGCAATGAAGTGTTGTGTTTTACCACTTTCACACATTTTGCCAAGGAATCCATGGGGGCACACACAGGAATAGGTGTCGTCATGTGACTCGCATCTTCCACCATTCAGACAAGGATCAGAGTCACAGGGAGAAGGCATTGCTGGAGAGGAGGAAAACAGACAAGGAATGAACCGATTCAATCCAAATCCTATAATGTAATCAATTTTCCACATATGCCTTTCATCAATCAGCTGCGGTATTTGAAGCATTATTCTAGGAGAGCATGCCAAGAAATTAGATTATCTGCCATTAAAAGCAATCCAATTGCATAATCACACAGATGTGGAGGGGACACATGCAGAAAGTATTAACAAATGAACCAGCCTGCTATATATGCACCTGATAAATATTATCCTCTGTGTAAATGATCACAGTTCCATTCATGGATTGCATAATGTTAAGACCGTGGTTGCCGACTTTTGGCTTCTCCATAAGTCAGCAGTATGGGGGTGGAGCGGAGGTCATTTATGCAAATCAGGCCCAAAGCCCCACCCATTCATAGTACTGATCGGGGCTGGAGGCAGTGATATACATTAAATCATTGTATGAAATCCTGTAGTCTCCCATATTCACATTCATTACCAAGATCATTACTGAGATCCAAGCAGACTGAGAAATCGGGAAACAATGTAAACATTATAAAGTTAAAAGTTATCAATGAGGTCATTAAATCCACAATCCAGTAAAGGTGCACACAATCTGCTACACATAANCCCTTACTCCTCACAAGTCTAGCATCTTCTTATGCACCAGGTTCAAATACTGAACTCAGTGAAGTGGAGTGAAGGGCACATAGTGTGATGAAGAAGGCAGTGTGATTAAGTGGCCCCATATAACAGTGGTAAGTGATATTAATTACCAAAAAAAAACAAATTTGAGAACTCATTTGCGCACAAACTTACAGTGGTTACTGATGATATAATCTGTGTGACACACGCACCGGTAGCTGCCTCCGTACTCCATGCATGATCCTCCATCTGGACACTGGGAGCCCATACTACAGTGAAGTGAGGTAACCTCTGAAATATAAAAAAAAGCCACTATTATATCCAGACCAGATTTACTGACCATTCCTGATACAAATTGTAACGAGTGCTGTCACACTGGGCAGTAACATAGTGGCCATTACCTGGCTCATAGAGAACATAATATTTTATGAGAACATACAAGATGCAGTGAACTGCTGCGTTTTATAAATATAATTGACAATTACTTAAATATTCATGTTAAATTCATATGATTTAGTGATTCTGAAAGCAGCTTTTTTTTGCTTTGGTTCCTTANGAGTATAGAATAATGATTGAAAAGGCCACAAGTAAGGAAAAGAGATGAGCAGAAACATTGCTTTATACAGAACCAGGAAGGAATACCAGCTGGCTGACTACCAGATTGAAGTCAGCACCATAGGTGCATGGGGATGATCCAGAGGTGATCAAACACTGGTTTGCTAGGTTTATGCTACTTATGCACACGCATCCATTTGTGATCTGAAGCAGGGCCTGAAGCAATGGTGTATACGGGGTATGTCAATCTTCATTGACTTCTATTATACTTTGTGTTTCCATACCAGCACTTTTAGATTTCCACTCTGAGCACTGTTCTGCCGGCCATGTTCTGGCAGGGTAAAGGTGAAGGCATGTAGTCAATGTACAGTAATGGAGCGACCCAGCAAGTGCACCCGGTTCAGAGATGAAAACAGATGGAAATAGTCACTTGCACCAGCCTCAGGTCATGTCTAAGTGCTGACACTATAAAACCTATTTTGGAAACCTTGCATTGCAATTTCATAATTCAAACACATACAGATATCACATGCAGCCAGCCCATGTTTCCAGCTCAGATGTATAAAACATTTAATGTGTGCTGGTTTGCATGTTACTGTGGATCAACCCATTGCACTCTAGGAAGCTTTTCCTATGGACAGGAACTAATGTACTCCTGTGCAGCATGGGAGATATGAAAATCAGCTTTTATTCATTGTGACAGGGCTCTAACAAAGAATAGCTGCACCTCTTTTTCCAATAACGTCCTTATTGTGACATATTCCTCCAGATTAACAAACATACTAAGACAAGGCGGAGGGGATATTTAGGTGGGTAGAAGGACAGTGGTTTCCAAACAGTGTTTTTTTTAAGGCACCGCCAAGACAAATTATTGACAGACTATTTAGGTAAAACCAGAAATACTTCAAGATGATTTCAAACATCGTGTAGCTCCTATACAAGAAGTAAAATTGCGCTTCTAAGAAACACTACCGATAGTAGCAATGTGCCACCACAGCATTCCAAATATTCCACGACACCTCAATGAGAGCGTTATGGCACCCCAGGGAGCCACGCCACACAGTTGGGCAACCACTGCTCTAGTGAGTCCAGCCCTGGTCATGACTGGCTTTAAAACCATGATTGGGGAGTCTACACAATAAATCCCTGATTATATTAATATTGCAGAACCCTGTGTCAATAGTCCCAATTTTGGGGTAACCAGTTCTAGTGCTGGCCGAGTATATCTAAATATATCTTTTTATATTTGTTTTTGTTTTAATTAAATGCATCCATTGATTATAGGCAGCAGTAGCTTGCCCCTCTCATCCCCTGGTTAGACTATAACAGACAATAACACAAACGTTCACAAATACATTCCATAACTAAAGACACAACATAAAAACACACAAATCTGTCTACATAGGGACAGCTCATCATTCAAAGTGTTCATAGAGGTGGTGATTAACCCTAATATAACACTATATTATACTTTTCCCTTTNAACAGAGAAATAACAATTATGTAATAACTATGTATTAACACGTGCTATTATCTTTATCACAGTTCATCATCTTACCATATTCACATAGAAGGCCAAAGAACCCTGGTGGGCAATGACAGGTGTGGTTCCCATCAGCGCATCGCCCCCCATTCCTGCAGGCGCAGCCATCGGACACATCTGGGGCAAACTCACGAGAGAAAGCAGATCACTAGAGTATCTCCACAGGTTTCCAATGATGGTGTAACTTCTGCATTATATTTATAAACACAAAACACTGCACCCAGTAGTTTATGGCACAGTAGAGCCAGAGCTGACAATGATGATCACTATCTCAGACATGATCAGAATAAAATATATGCCCATTCATTCCTTATATTCATCATCCTCCTGCTGGCAGTCACATACAGAGTCCAGACAGAGGATTATCAACAGGACACTGCCTGCTGTAGGACCTTTTACTGCCAGTANATAGATATCTGTATAAGTGCCATGGCAGAACATTGAGCACTGGACATATAGTTCCAGCCACAGTGCAGCTTCATGTTTTATGAAAGGGTCAGAAACNGTATGTGGTAATCTCATATTGTTATCAGATCTGAGGTAATCTCAGCTCAGGTTATACACAATGAAACCAATCACAAAATAACACCTGTAATAATCTCAGAAGAAGATCATTGAGTAATCTCGTGCAGAAGAAGATCATTGAGTAATCTCGTGCAGAAGAAGAAGATCATTGAGTAATCTCGTGCAGAAGAAGAAGATCATTGAGTGATCGCAGTGCAGAAGAAGATCATTGAGTAATCTCAGTGCAGAAGCAGACCACTGGGTAGTCTTTGTGCATAAGCAGATCATTTGGGTAATCTCAGTG
>JABWIB010006022.1:5982-17302 GCA_016617825.1 Platyplectrum ornatum
GCCATACATTAATGGGCGTATGGCTTCCCGTTTCTATATCCATTGTCTGACACGGACGCCTTCCATCGCACCTGCAAGAATAACACTGATAACCTGTNCTGCCTTTGTACGAAGCTTCAGGAAGGTGTTTCCAAAGCACCGTCAGGCAACTTGAACTTTCTCTCCTATCTGCCTGTGACTCCGGCTGTGAACGNGTTATGTTTCATAGGCACCTTGCATTCTGAGGGCCACATATACCCACCTCAAATCATTTCAATTAGAGGCGCACTTTAGCATGGCTTATTTCTTTTCACTCCTTGCAGAGGTGCGAGGAAAAAAAAATCAGTGTAATTGCGCTACCGTCATGGCGGGAATTCAGCGCTGCACTTTGACGCTTCTCCGCTAATTGATTTCACCCCATAAATGTTACATCGAATATAAAAAGGTTTGATCTATAGATTAGTGTTTTATTTCACAGGTATGTGCATCCAATCAATACATGCTACTAAACAGAATACACCTATGGCTGTATTGACACTAATACATAAGCACAATGTCAGGTTCATGTAACAATGATTGACATTCCCCNGCCTGCAAACCTATTCAACAGATTTCCTACAGGACATGTATTAATGGTTTGTATTAGTAGTGCCAGGGCATGATTAGAGTTTGCGGAGCCCCTGCCTCAAATTAACAAACAGTACACACATATAATAGATTATAGTAAACAAGATTTATGTGAGCCTGGCCTTCATTTCTTCCCCTTGTATATGTGCCTGGCCTTCACATCTGCCCCGTACATATACCCAATTAGCCTATTCTAATCTTCACTTACCTTTGCAGTCTTCTTCTTCCTCCTCTTTTCTAGGCAGAGCTTTCTTTCAGCTTTAATGGCGCTGAACGCGTCGTGTGTGTCACACCAATCACTGAAACAGTGTTGGTCTTGCAGGGCTCCCAGTACTGCTTATCTGAATGACGTGGACACTTCCGGTTACTGATAAGGCCATTGTCTATGTGCACTTACCTTTGCAGTCTTCTTCTTCCTCCTTTCTAGGCAGCGCTTTCCTTCAGCTTTAATGGCGCTGACCGCATCGGTTGTGCCACATCAATCACTGAAACAGAGTTGGTCTTGCAGGGCTCCCTGTACTGCTTATCTGAATGACACTTCTGGTATCTGATGCAGNCGCCTGTCACTCACTGTCATAGATGTAAAGTGGACCTGACACAAGACGGGAAAATATTTGTACTAGTACAAGGGTTTATGCTGTTCCATGCTACCCAACATGTAAGCATTGACAAGACAGAGTCCTAAGTGNCCCCCACAATCCTCTACAAAGGTGACTCCTGTAGAGATCTGCAGACTTTTACTTTCATTGTAATTTTGGCAGCCGGTCTAATAATATCTCNCAGGCTTATTCATTCAACTTTTAAAGTCTTAGATCGTATTTGAAGACGTGGCAACCTGTGTGTAGAGGCTGGTAATACATCAGCACTTTTTACCCACTGTGACAAAAGTGTAAGCACGCATTACCAGGTTAATAATAGACTGCGCTTATGGCAGAGTCACCCTATTAACCATTTCATGTCTCCTACGTGGCACACACGCTGGTTACAGGAGTACACCCGGTCGAAAGCCATTGAGCCTGATCTCAGAGTGAATTCCGTATGATGGCGCTTTTATTTATTCCCATCGAAAGGCAGATAAGAGCCACGTGTCCCATCCAGTCCAGTTGTGTATTTAACTATACTGACCTTAGTTGATTGTCAGTTTTGCTTGGGATTTCGTATACCCTTATATTTATCCCAGGCGTGCTTAAAATGGATTCTTCTGCTGTTTTGGCCATTACCGCATCTGATGGGAGGCTNTTCCACTTGTCCACTACCCCTTCATTCTTATGNACNTTTCCTCTGAACCTACCAACCTCCACTTTTTGTTCTACTACACATCTTCCTTTGAGAAATGCCCCCTCCTATGTCTGGCTACATCCTTTGATATATGTGAAAGCTGCTATCATATCCCCCTGTCCCTTCTCTGCTCCAAGCTGTACATATTTAGTTACACCAGTCTTTCTTTATATGTTCTTTTGGTCCATGCAGCTTTTTCGTTGCTCTCCTTTGCCCTTTCATTCTTTATACGCTTGTCTTGTACACATGGACGTGTTCAGCATGCTACCTTAACTTCCAATGCTCTGGAAAGTTATAAAGGACAAATCTGCATGGAAGGAGCGTAGCCGATATCATACAATCATACGAAGTTCCATACGATCAGCGCTGTGATGCTGGTTATGGTCACCTTGGACTGGATCCAGACTTACGTACTAGTAAACTTAAGAGCGAGTGGGCAAAACCATTTTGAATTGCAGGGGAGGTAATATGAATGTCAGTGTTTGCATGCAAGGAGAATACAGATGCACACAGATACTGATCAGCGTTACTGTTACACTGTTAATGGACTTGGGCCAGGAAACATCACAACTCTAATATGTTTTGCAGACGACATTTAAAGCAACTCAACATGGTTTTGCCCAGGTTGGGTTTGCATGCTGGGACTTGTAGTTTGACAACACCTGGAGAGACGCAGGTTGGACTCTATACTTAGCAATCAATGTCTCTTAAAAATATAAGATGTTCTACCCTGCACAATCGAATCGCCTCTACTACAGCTAAGAAGCCTTAGGGGAAGTTTCAGGGGATGTTCTATTTTATTATGCATCTGTAAATATGCCAAACCGGTGTGCGNCCTTTTATGCACCGTCTTTAGATGTTCCTTTGTGTTCCTGCGCTGTCCTCCATTAAATACATGGATAGAAGGATAGAGGCGTAGACGCTATCAAACAACAACCATTAAGTGCAGTCATTCAGAAGGCGGCTCATGTTTGTATTTGAACAATGTCTTANATCTGGTTGCGTTCATCACTAATACCCTCCCCCCCTACGCTTTAGAGGACTCAGCCCTTTCACGCCCAATAGACAGAGCTACGGCAGGGATTTCTATGATCTCACAGAATAACCTGAGGCGCCTCTCAACCTTTGATGTGTTAACTTGCAGGATGCCTGGTGAAAGGCACAGCCAAAGCTTGGTCGTCACGTATATATATGTATGGTGTTCTTAGGGGCTGGTAATGCCATGGAAAGGTATTGTGGATAGCTGAGAAGCAGAGAAGTCTGGGGTACCTAATCCAGAGCCTGATCCTGATGGAATATCGACAGGCGATTTCCACATGCGCATGCCCGTAACTGAGACTTCTGTATGGAGTCACTTCCTGTATATGTAATGGCTGTGGGCAGAGCCAGATTATGGTGGGGCACAGGGGCGAGAGCCTTCGAGGGCCACCACTCAGGGACACCCCCCCCCCCACTGCTATGGGTCCCAACCAATCAAGTTCCCCACCTTATTGCCCGTGGCATTGAGGGATTTCAAGGATGGGGGATTGAATACGGACTGGGGGCCGCACATTCTTACGTGTCCTGGGCCCCACAATGATTTAACCCATCTCTGTTTGTAAAAGTGCATTGAGAACATGCGATCAGAACTTCGCTACAGAGATTCGTCCGTATAGAAAGACACACTGGATGAGGCCCATAGCAGCAGTTTAGTAAATATCTGAATTACTTTACTATGTACTCTTGGGAAACAGTAGGTGTACGAAACCATATAAGCCAATCAGACAGTCCCTCTAGAGCAGGGGTAGGCAAACTGCGGCTCTCCAGGTGTCGTCAAACTACAAGTCCCTGCATGCTTTGCCGGGTATCAACTATGTGCTGTTAAAGCATGCTGGGACTTTTAGTTCTACACAGAGGGGGTGGTATACTGGGGTAAAGCAATTCTCTAGAGCAGGGGTGGGCAACCTGCGGCTCTCGAAGGTATACTTGTAGTTTGACAACACAAGGAGAACCGCAGGTTGCCCACCACTGCACTAGACTCTGGTTGTTTTGGATATAGGACCAATCAGAAGTTTGCAAAAAAAAAAAAAGACAGGAATAATTGGATTGGTTCCCAAATGTTTGTGCTTTCGTTTTTTAAAGTGACCCCCTCATTTTGGGTAAATCGGGCGATTAAAGTGATCGGCATCATTATACACAGGTCATGTCCCTTTAAAGGACAGATGAGAGTACGTTTGTACACCTCCAATTAGCAGTAACAGCTTGTCCGCAGCGCGCGGCCTATCGATCTGATTGCCGGTTAATATCATACCNGTATTCGGCACTTTGTAAAAGTTATTAGGGCTTTCGGGCATTTGTAATTACGTTTGCTTCAGGTATCTATGTAAATGGAAATTCATTATTAAAAGTTCAATTCCTATTTCTTCCATGACTAATTTTTTGAAAATTATATTTTTTGTGTATGTTCATTTGATTTTCATGAGAGGAGGATTTCAGAGGAGTAAATTCAGACACATCCTCGCAGAGAGAAAGGGAAGACACATATTGGCCGCTTCTTAGCTTATTCCGACTTCTCTCTGGTTTTTAGTGATCTCTATAACGTTAGAAGACGAAAAAACGACTTGTCACATAACCGCTACTTACAGTATATAACGATAATGGTTTATGGCAGAGGTTCTCAAACCGGTTTGCGGCACCCTTAGGGTCTGGCCTAGCAGCCACACGCACTGCCAGCCAATTAGAATGCAGGACTCCGGATAGTCGGGACCCCGCACTGTACGCCAGCCATATGGTTCCAATACAAGTTCCTACATCACTTTATAGGATCCTGGTAAAGGCTGCTAATTGCGTTACCTTTGTTACTGGTAACATGGCTGCCAGACCTTACCATGCAATTCAGCATGGCGGCACCACAGTGAGAGCGTGGCGGCACCCCTGGGCAGCTTGGGAACCACAGGTTTATGGCATTGTTGAGAATACATCACAGTTATTTATTTATTTGTGGGAGGAAACCAGAGAAACCAGTGGAAAGCCACACAGACTCGGGGAAACCAGACAAATTCCACACTGATATCACCTTGAACTGATGACCTTAGAGCTGTGAGGCAGAAGTGCTAACCACTTGGAACACTAGTAGGGTATACCAGAACTATCTCCTTGCTAAGCCCCACCCTTCATTTAAGCCACACCCCACCCGCACCCACAATTTTGTGATAAATGCTCCTTCCTCCTCTATACCCCCACTTATAAATACCCACTTCGAGCCTAATCCCAGCATCGGGGTGTAGTTCAGTTATTAGTTCAGAGGCCTGATCCTGACATGGATGACAACCAATATTTGAACAACAATCTTATATTGCTTAAAATGTACAATGACAATGCACAATAGTATACGTATTTCCCATTCCCTGTACTATGGTTGGTGCGGTACGAGCCAAGGCATGGTCCAAGCTTAAGTGGTGTCTGCAAGTTTATTCTCCGTAGCTGCAGACAATACACAACTGGACTTATATTTGATGTTTTTAGATTTGGACTTTTTTTTTTAGGATGGTTTAATGTTTAAATGGTTCTACCATGTTAGCTAGTGTATATGAACATGCCCTTCTTATGTGGTTCTAGGAGTTTAACCTGTTGTATGAAGAAGCTAAATATTACCAGCTGCACCCTATGGTGAAGGAACTGGAGCGATGGAAACAGGATAAGGAACACCGAAAGCATTTCCAGCCCTGTGACTGTCTAGTGGTGCGGGTGACACCCGACCTCGGAGAAAGGATTGCACTGAGTGGGGAGAAAGCACTAATAGAGGAAATCTTCCCCGAAACCGGAGATGTCATGTGCAACTCGGTCAACGCCGGATGGAACCAAGACCCAACTCACGTCATCAGGTTTCCACTGAACGGTTATTGCCGACTAAACTCTGTGCAGGTAATTACTTTTTTTCTATTTAATATAATTCTTTTTGATATAAGGCAACCCATGTATAAATCCCTGTTACCAGTATTAGTGTATTCATGCCATACGTTTAGGCCCCCAGGTAGAACGGTTATTTAGTAAATGCTACAAATAGGCAACAAACATTGCATCAAAAATGCAAAGAATAAATAATTGATGTTTTATATACATTCATGCCATTAGTTGTCCTCTTTATTATTTTATAGTAACTTGCATTCTCTATGTACCAGGTTCTGTATCAGATGAATTATTAAGACATTTTCAGAGATCATAGATGTGGAATCCAAACGGCAGCAAAAGAATAGTTAGATATTGTTTCGTGTGTTTAGAGTTTACTTGTGTTCAGAGTTTATGTTAGGTAACCGAGAGCTACACATACTTCAGCTTTCTACGTTACAAGGCAGCATGCGTGCGACTCCCTTCTGGGCAAACATTTACTAAGCTTCAGGATTGGAAAAGTGGGGATGTTGCCCATAGCAACCAATGCTTCAAGCTTTCCAGTATGTTAAATGAGAGCTTAAATCTGATTGGTTGCTATGGGCAACATCCCCACTTTTCCAATCCTGCAGATTAGTAAATAAGGACTAGGATGACTTTTTAGTCAGTAGCCAATTAACCTACTAACCTACCTATTAGGAGAAAATACAAACTCCACACAGAGAAGGCCTTGTTTTACTTGTCATGAACTGTGTATAAGGACACTATGATATAGATATCTATGTATAAAATATATATTTCACTCTCTTAAAGTAAACTCCCCACCCATAACCTAGCCAAAAAGCTAAAGGAAAAAAAATCTGCCTTTTCAGAGAAGGCAACAATGAATAAATGCATAATTTATGTGCTGCTCATAATTAAATGATGGAGCCTGCGGTGTGGACTTTATAAAAGAAAAAGTACAGAGCATTTTTTTTTTGTTCAAAAGGAGAGTTCCTACAAAATGTACCCAAAGCATGTACAAAATTTACCCATACTATATACAAAATGTACCCAAAGCATGTACAAAATGTACCCATACTATATACAAAATGTACCCAAAGCATGTACAAAATTTACCCATACTATATACAAAATGTACCCATACTATATACAAAATGTACCCAAAGCATGTACAAAATTTACCCATACTATATACAAAATGTACCCAAAGCATGTACAAAATTTACCCATACTATATACAAAATGTACCCATACTATATACAAAATGTACCCAAAGCATGTACAAAATTTACCCATACTATATACAAAATGTACCCATACTATATACAAAATGTACCCATACTATATACAAAATGTACCTACAGCATGTACAAAATTTTCCCATAGCATGTACAAAATGTACCCATAGCATGTACAAAATTTACCCATAGCATGTACAAAATGTACCCATAGCATGTACAAAATTTACCCATAGCATGTACAAAATGTACCTATAGCATGTACAAAATGTACCCATATTATATACAAAATGTACCCATAGCATGTACAAAATGTACCATAGCATGTACAAAATGTACCCATAGTATGTTAACAAGTGTTTGTTCCTGGCTAGCTGCAACACACTTCTTAGTATATAGTTATGATGATATGACAACATGGTTATTATTCTGTTTATTGCAGTAGAAGGAATTGTATGTACATGGGGGCTTGTGTCATATTCATAGACAGGCAGAATCAAAGGGGTACAGCTGCTACGGGGGCCTGGAGAGGAGCAAGGGACCTGTGGCAGCCATTCCCCCCCCCCCCCCGTTCCATAAGAAAGTTTAAATCAGGTTAAATCAGCGCTTGCAATGTATTTATAAACAGCAATCGCCATTCGTGCTTCTTTCATGAAGCTGCTCCTCCAGTACCTCATGGCTCCTCCATCTATACTGTGACCCATCATCGCACTATGTGCCTATATCTATAACTCACATAGGAAGGCAGCAGTAAGTCTACATCTCATGACGGTTCAGCATCATTAATACTTGATAAATATATGGATATGACATCTCTTCAGTCAGGGGTCTGGCCTAAGGTTCCCCCGTCCGATATCTCTCTTCTCTGGCTGAGAAGTGACATAGGGAGATAAACCTGTTCTTGGAAAATGAGAGTTTTGTGTATATGGACTGTACAGTTTATGTTGTTGTCAATGTAGCGTTTCCACGTCAAGGCTTATTTATGAGTCTTTAAGCAGCGAGTTAATTATCCCTGCGACATACCAGTGTCACCTTTCCTAAAACTGACATATAATGCCTTCAGCTGGATACACACTACTTAGCATTTCACACGATGCAACGCAAGTAATGATTTTACCAGCGATTTCGAGCCTCGACCGTTCAGATTCATGCGTACACACTTTCTGTCAGATCTGCGATTGTCTGTCCCATAATCCATTGCTCAGATGATCCTGACATTGTATATTTAACCATGCACGACCACCAAAGGCATCCCAGTTGAGGGGACTATATGCAGTAATGTTGGAACTACACATGATAGATATAGCATGATCGTAACGTAGTCGCACATCAATACAATATTGTTCCAAACGCTTGTGTGCGACCAGCGAGATAACTGGATGAAATCACAGTATTGCAGATTTAGGGTTTTATTGTTTTAGAGTTGCACTGGTAAAATAGACTCATAACGAACAGCCTGAATAGTACTACTGTGGGAAAGGAAAAGTTGAGATGTTGCCTATAGCAACCAATGAGATTTTGTCTCTTTCTTTCCTTTCATTTACTTATAGAATTTGGTTGGTTGCTATGGGCAACTTCTCATTTTTCTGTAGCTGATAAAATCTAGCCTCAAATGTGTTTTTAAATATAATTCTTATAAGCAAGACCTTTGTCCGCCTTTTACGTAAACCTACCCACTTTTATTTTTCAGGTTCTCGAAAGACTGTTTCAAAAGGGATTTCACGTGGCCGCTTCGTGCGGCGGCGGAGTTGACTCCTCCCAGTTTAGCGAATACGTACTGTGCAGAGAAGACAGACGGATCCAACCAAACACAATGCGGATAAAACAGGAACCTCTGGACTGACTCTTCCTGAGATAAAAGATCACCATTGAAGTGTTCGATAGTCCTCGATGTGAAGCGCGTCGGGCCTGCAAAACAGTATTAATAGACTTCATACGACTTTTTGTTGCCAGTTTGTGATATTTTTTTTTTTTTTAAAGTAACTTTGCCCGAAGAACGGCCTGGCTCTCAAGCAATGAGGCCCCATAGCGCTGCCACTTCACCTCATCAGCTGTGCTGTAAAGGCGGAACGCTCGCCAAGTGGGTAGCGCTTCCCCACAATTTGGAGTCTTACAACCCAACGAAGCCAGAGATCAACAGAAATATTCAGCTGGACTAAACCATTCAGGTTTCTAATGATGATGTTACATATGTAAAGCGTCATGCAGATTGTACATCGCCGTTGTTCCGGTTCCTTTGATAGCCTTCCTCTGAATAGAAAACAGGGGTTACCTTTTATAATGGTCAAAGTGGATCCCAATGACTGACTAGACTGAAAGTCAATAAAAAAAGCAAGACTAGACAAAAGACCCTTGGAGAACTTTGCGGTGTCGTGATATAGTCCCTGGATTTTAATTCAACAATCCCGGTAGAACGCCTTCTGCAATGATGATCATAAAGGGGTATATTTACTGAGAATAAAAAAAAAAGGGTGTTGTCTACCAACCAATCAGATTCTAGCTCTCATTTATTTTAGTACATCCTACAAAATGACTGGTTGCTACGGACAACACCGCAACTCTCCCTTCTTAGACATTTTAGTCAATCATCCCATGGTCTGCGGAAGCCAGTCTACACTTTCCATTACTATTAATGCTTCGCTGGAGGAATTAAAATAACACCTCAGCGGGAAGTCACGATTTCCGTTTATTTAATTTTTTTTTTTTTATGTAGGTAATTAACCATTAATAAAGAAAGTAGTAATGACAAAGTTCTTACCCCAGTTGAAGGACATAAATATTGGGGTTTGTGCAGGAGTGCTTGGCACACTCATACTTTTACTTGAATACGTTTATATTGATGGCTAAGAAGCCTGTATTCTGTATCATAAATCGGAAAGAATCACGTTGAAGCATCATCTCTTAGGGCCGAATGCAGGCATGCGATGTCACTGAGCGACAGTGTACTTCCTATACACTGTACTTCCTATACACTTCCTAATCTACATACTTCCTCTTCCTATATCGTGGAAGTGACTAATGGAAATGGTCCACAGAGGGAATGTGACACTGAAGCAATCACAAAACACCCCCTTTGTGTCAGTCTGGATGCGGCCCCGATTTGAATAGCCTTATGGGTCCTGTTTTGGGAAGCCTTAAAGTTTGACACACTTCCTCCACCGTACTCATGAACAAGGTTTCCTGAATACACACATAGGATGTTTTAAAAACATCTCACACCCAAAATGATGAAAGGTATATTTATGTAGAAACAAGTCACAAGGGTATACCGGATTAAAACACTCCATACCCGCCCAGCCCCATCATTAGGTCTCACAGTAGACTTTAGTGAAAGTGGATTAAACATACCGTCAACTGGATTCACTTCTACACCTCTTTGGGTTCCTGTGTTATCCATAGATCGCTTCCACAGTAAGTTGTCTGATAATGGCAGGGGTACAGGTATTAGTGATAGATAATGGCAGGGGTACAGGTATTAGTGGTAGAAAAAGTGTTCTACTATATCCCATCACAATCTTTTTGGTGCTGATAAATAATCAAAATTCTTCCGCCCCCCCCCCCCCTTTAATTTATACATGAGCAGAAGAAAGGTTGCCTCAATAAGCGCACACATCTATTGTAAGCTAATGTACATAATAGAGATAGCATTCATTAAAAGCAGAGACTGAAGAGTTACAGCGCCATCAGGATGTAGTCCGGCAGCGCCAGGTTCAAGCGCCTCCTCGGCCATGGGAGGGTTCGGCGCACTACATATCCGGACTCCTTTGTCAATGTATACGCTATCCGATTGGCTGCACACACATAAATGTCTTTAGAAGTGTTTTATTCCAGAAATTTCTATCTGTATGGGTCCGGTGCCGAGTTCAGATCTGTACATAAACTATATGTAGAATTGTATATTAAACATTATTGTAAAGAAAAGAAAAAAAAAACGAAAAAAAGATTGTCATGTACTTGTGTATACATATTTCTAATATAGTTATTCATGCCATAAACATTTCTGTATAGTAAACGATAAAACCAAAAAGTGGAATCTGGATTTATTTATGTTTTATAGTTAAAGAGGGAATTTTTTTGAAAGCTACAGACACAATCGTTGCTGGTCTCTTTTCTAAAAACCACAACTACGGCAAACAGACGGTCTGCACATTAGACGATGCATTGCATTTCAGTGTGGCTGCAAAAAGCCTGTACAGCCCCATGGCAAAGGCAGTACAGCCCCATGGCAAAGGCAGTACAGCCCCGTGGCAAACGCAGTACAGTCCCGTGGCAAAGGCAGTACAGTCCCGTGGCAAAGGCAGTACAGCCCCGTGGCAAAGGCAGTACAG
>JABWIB010006023.1:15324-26283 GCA_016617825.1 Platyplectrum ornatum
TATCCAACTCATCAGTTTACCAGGTGTCCCACTAGTGCTTAAGTTACTCTAGATAAATAAACACATGTTTGTAGAGGCATTGGCCTATATTCAAGCGGGGAGTTTGCAGGGGAATTAAAAAGTGGGGATCAGATTCAAGCTCACATTCTCCAGGATGAAACCGAGAGCTCAAATCTAATTGGTTGCTATGGGCAACATCCCCACNTTTCAATTTCCCTGCAAACTCCCTGCTTAGTGAATTCAGGCCCTTGTGTTTTTCCTGTATTCCACATAGCAGGTAATGTCTATTTTTCTTGTAGGAGAACGGAGTTGTGAGGAAAATATGGATACCAGTGGTGGACAGACCGTTATACATGATGAGCATGAACGCGTGATCTACAGCTACTCCTTCTTCCACTTTGTATTTGTGCTAGCCTCCCTCTATGTGATGATGACGCTTACCAACTGGTTCAGGTGCGCATTCCGGACATTCCCAGGTGCTTAGTCCGCCTGCTGAGAAATAACTCACTCTGATTTACAGTGTGCTTAGAGAGAATCCAGGAGAGCCCTTATACTTTAATTTACCATACATATTGACATTCTCTTGTTATATATTAATTGAGCAAGTGCAGCAACTTGTCCCATAATAAGTCACTTAATGCCTCTTATTTCTTGGTTGGTAATTGCTTGGCAGCCAACCAGGAATGTCAGCAGTAAAATACCAGCAGTCTTTGTTCTTAAGCAAAACTTACAACACCCATCATTACCGTCCTGGAGTTGTAGTTACCATATATTGCCTTCTCCTTCCTATATTGCCTTCTCCTTCCTATATTGCCTTCTCCTCCTCTTTTTTTTTTATATATATATATATGTAGCGTTTTTGTGCTCAATATTTCAAATAATACAAAAATAATAGATTGGTATCATGAGGTTTGTTATAGTCATGGTATATGTAATTATCACAAAACGAACTATGATATATTACTTTTATCAAGTCTGTTCCTGATCTCCATGGGCAGGATGAGATCTGCACAGTAGCTGAGTTTACATATATCTTAAGATACCAAGATGACACAATGTCAAGCATAAGTATAATTATGAGGGCATAACGCTTATATTTCACTAAGACACAATTGTAGTTACCATTGTTTTGACAATCCATAANATCTATATACCATGGATTCATTAAAGTAAACCTAATGTCTACATTTTATGAGAGATATTTAAGTCATCTGAGCACAGAGGCACCAGACATCCGAAGGCAGATCCACACCTTATGCAAGGGCACACCACTCTTTCTGCACAGACAACTACGATCCATTGAGCCCATGCTCTAAAATTAAGATGCCTCCCCCCACCCATATGTACTTTACCCGTCCTGTCCCACCTTTGAAAACACTTTTAGTATGAAAATCAGGATTATGAGAATTCACTATTACAGAGAACACAGAAGTTAACACAGGTGGATNAGGCTTTTGTGTTTGCGCTGCTTTCCATTCTTGCACATGGGCAGAGCTAACAAATCCTGAGCTAACACCAACATCCTGGGCATTAAAAAAAATATATTAAAAGCATCTCTTCATTCATGTCCGCCCTTTTATGTAAATACCACTCTTATGCTACTATCAATATAGGAAACNTGTACAATATAGTGTTTAGCAGAAATACAAGAAATGCTATTTGTAGCTGGCTGTTTTATATGTAATCCCGCTCATTTCCATAATCAGAACCAAATGGGGCAAATGTCATTGTAAAGTTTTTTAAAGGTTAGTAAATGTATCCTCTGGAGAGTATATAGATTTAATCTATAGGTTTTCTGATCATTGCCAGCACAGTATATACAGAGAAACACATACACCTGGCCACATCCCAGTTTCAGTATTTATCTGTGGGGTGGAGAATTCCTTTGACCACAATGCTTTGGTTAGTTACAGAACACATATAAGAACTTCATAATAGCCAAAGGGTGTAAAGCTATTTATTTACACGTATCATTCAGAGCTTGTTAATATGGTCACACACAATGTTGATGGCTGGCTGACTGATCGNGTTGGTGCGTTTGATGCAAAACATATGAGTAATGTGTAAGTATCACTGTGACTAATGCTTAACGATCAGCGTGTTCTCATGCAATGTTTTGCCTATTTAGCTATGAAAACTCATCCCTGGAGACCATCTTCACCCATGGCAGCTGGCCCACATTTTGGATAAAGGTGGCATCCTGCTGGACTTGTGTCGTGCTCTATTTGTGGATACTTTTGGCACCAGCTTGTTTTTCGGGGAGTAACAAAAACCACAGGACCAACCCATCGCAACACATCCTGAGACGGAGACAGTTCCGCAGAGTAACGGTTTCCAAGTAATATGTCCCATTGTTTATCCGAGGAAAAGACAGTGACAGAACTAGCTACGAACTTATGTGACAAGCTGCAGGATTATTAAAAATGGGGAAACATCTTATCTTCATCGTCTGTCACTAAAATACCAGGATGCATATAAAGGAAACCATTTATGTTTGGTTATTTACTGGTATATACATATATATACATATATATATATATATATAGGCTAAAAATCTTCATAATAATAGTTCTACTTTTATATGGGAAGATTGTTTGCTGTGTATAGTAATCAGAAGAAATACTAGAGTACAGATATTAGTGCATCATCTATTTTGACTAATGACAAGGGTTCTAATNGTCACCATAAGTTTATGCTGTATTCTATAACTGCGCCCATAGCTTCAAGAGAAGACTTTTTAAGACACGTTACTGTTTTACATATCCATGATAGATATGTTTCTCCACCCTCTGCAAGCATATCACCAGATGATAGTATTACTGAAACACGCAACAATATGGTGCTGGTATCAAAANTGTAGAAGCAGTGGGAATGCTGGGTTTTCTCAATGCTCAGTAGGTTAAGAATCACTGCGGAAAACCTCTAATGAACTGACATTCCAGCACTGACCCCTGCGAAAGGCACTGAATGCTGGAGAAATGAATGACACTTGCTTACAAAGGTTGTTTTTGTAAGAGTGTCCTGTGTACATGTTGTAAGTTTTATTTCTGTGAATGGCTGCAAGCTATAAACTATTCTAGAGTTTCTAAAGCAGTATTCTTTTTTTCCTGTTCCTGGCCAAAATGACAAACAAGTTTTACAGACAACGTATCCTAAGCCATGTAGAGCTGACGCCTACAGGCAACACAATAGGACTTGCGTACAAGCTGTGCAGTCTGCATACCTCTGCTCTCATCTATACATAATGGGATTACTACGCAAAAGCTACCTGAAGTGTCCCNTAAATCCCCAAGCTCAGATTCTGGGAGGGATTTACCCTGACGTGCAAGGTCAGGCTGGATTTCCACTTAGACCATTAGAGTTGCTGTTCCATTATTTATAGTTAGANTGTTACAGCCCCACCATATCCAGTACAAATTAGGATATGTTGGGCTAAATAGGAAATACAAATTAATCAAAGGTAGTTTCATAAAGATACTGTAAACATGTAGAAAACCATAAAAGTGAGCACTGTAATTCAAGAATTATTGTCTAATTTAATAAATCATTANAGTTTCTAAAGTTACAAGTGGGTAAAACCATGTTGAATTGCAGGGGAGGTAAAATGAATGTTAGTTTGCATGCAGGGAGAATACTTTATTTTTGCCTTTTTATTTATATTATTTTACCTCCCCTGCAATTCATCATGGTTTTACCCACTCTTGACTAAAGCTGGTCCATTGGAATAATTTATTGCATAGTGTATGGCCAGCTTAAGTCAATAGTATGTAAAGTATGAATCTGGTCCATTGCAAAATGCACCATACACACTGTCAATTTGTTGTACGTGACAGTGACCTGGTTTATTTAAAAAAAATAAAATAATAAATGTAGTAATAAGAATAATAATGTTATACTGGTTTTTGTCAAGCAACTAAAATATGACCTGCTGCTTAATTACCTTTTAAATATTTATCCCTACCCTTATTGTTCACAAGTAATCTNTATTATAATAAATTTGATGTTTTTCTTATGTTAAGCTTCCATTCCAAGTGTATGCTTTTATTTTGGTTTCTGTTGTATTTTAAATCAGTCACGGTTAATATATTGAGCTTCCTTTATACCCTTCTCTATTTTGCTTCCTCTTACTAGATCTTCTATTCCCCCATCTCTTCTAGCACACAGAGCATGTAAATACCTTCTGCTGCGGATACACACACACCACACACACACACTTATTTTAGGATGTCTGCTACAAATTGTAAATCCAAATGCAAAAAAACACACACACACACACACACACAATGTGTGCCTTACGTACAATCAAGTATAAACCCTAATATTTTAGCTTTGCACACTAGCTATTGGTAATGGAAACAGGAGTGCCCATAGGTGCACCATCATTGTTTGTTTCAGTGTTTACACNATGTCATGGTAACTCTGTATTACAGCGGTTGTATACAGATAAAACACGGCAAGAACAAAAAAAAGTTGTAAAGAACTATGGATAAACCAGAATCTTTTATTGTGTTCAAAAATGTCTCCACGTTTCCACCATAAGCGCACTGTAAATGACTGACATTGTAANAACAGCACTCTTAACAAAGGGGCTCTAATCTGCAGTTCCCTGGAAGAAGATTACTGAGTTATTCAGGTTTGGCAACTGAGCAGGCAATAGTACAGTACATCCCCTTTGCCCACATATCCTTGTTGGTGTAAGGTCTGTTTGTTATAGCTTGTAACACTTGTTTAAGATGGCAGCCGGTATGGTATTACATGTAAGGGTCTCTTTCGTTGATCATATATATTGTTTGATATTATTAACTAGTAAGCAGATAAATGTATCACCATTGAAAGAACATTGGAACAGCAATGACATTTTAAGTGATTTTGTAGGCTTATATAACAAAAGTCATGACATTTGTATTTGTTGTAAACTAATAAGAACGCATNATACACTATATATATTCTATGTGTATCATCAGACATCCTTAAGCTGGGTACACACGAGTTGTGTTATCAAATAATCACATTGGCTATACTTAATGAATGATCTAATAAAAAACATTGTTTAAACAACAGGCTTTATTGGGGGACGCCTCAGCATGGGTATATAGTCGACGAATACCGGTCGCCAGGTCACAATGGCATCTGGAAATTGGTACCTACTGAACAAATTCATTTCCAGGAGAAACTGCATGTATGGCTGGTTTTACCCCTTCTCTCCTGCCTCTGGGACAGAAGCGCAATGCTGGCCAAAGGGTTTGATTGTGTTTTTTTGTTTTTTAAAGACATTGGACCCGATCCAGAGTATATGAATGATATGTAACATTCCTTCAAAGCATTGTGCAAAGAAAATATTATTAGGTTAAGTCATATAGTTTGTAAAAGCTTTACCCGGCTTTAGTGTGATCACATTTACAGACTTTACATGACAAAAAGTAGGAAATACATATTCAGGTTTAATTTGTTTAGCTTTTTAATAAATGCATTGTAAACATACTCCACACATACAATCTCACACATACCTCGCACACCTTTTGTACATATCACCTTTTATAAATATAGCTATTCTTGCACACATCTGCATGACTCTTTGCATTTCTAAATGAGAGCTCCTTTTCCAAANCATGTGAAAATAAATTATGCATACAACAAATGCATCTCTGTTCTTCTCTATAAATATAAAGCTGGAGGTACAGCTGGTAAAAAATAGAACATNTAGGCTTTGCATTTGGTTTAAAAAGAAATAACAAAAATATTTGGCAAGCCTTGTGCTACAAACCCCATCGTCAGTGCCTCCGGAACAATATGCATTATCATCACTGTGCATGTAATACAAGGCATACAGTAAATATAACAATACAAATATATATGTATACAAATATAAAGTGTTATTGGTTGTACACAAAAATATATATATTTCTCTCTGTTTTTATGCCACTCCTAGAATTTGGAGATATATTCTTTAAAGGCTGTCACTTTAAGTGGTTGATCCAAAGTTGCATTCACAGCTTTTTTAAGGTGCACGTGTATTCCTGAGCTCAACCATTTTGCAATGCGAGGGCTGCATATGATTTTTAATGTTATTTTTAATGTTGCAGATTTATATTCTCTGCCTTCCGGGAGATCACAGAAGGCGGAGAGTTAAATTTACAAAGGGGCGAGAGCTGATGGTAAAATGTCAAAGGCCCCTTGTGTGACATCATAACATTTTTTACCCACTCACACAGGTAGAGGGTGGGAAACTAGACGCGTGACTTGCTTCTTCAAATCCGGGATATTTGCCTGTGTCGGCAACCCTGTGTTATTGTATGCATAAAAAATACTTTGCTTTTGCACATAGATCTCACATACTGCATAACTTTATGTTTCATTTTAACATTTCAGTTGAGCTAGGAAACTTCACCTCTTAACTCTAATTCAGTTTTTACAGATTATAATTGATTCCCCTTCAGTTCAATGTTTGGTTTTGCCCAGGTTTACACTTGCACCAGTTCTAATCTTACTCAAACCACTCTGGATCAGCCCCTAAAGCAGATTAGCAACATATATCAACACAATTCCATTTATAAAGCATATAGTGTAGCACCAGTTAAAATGTGTTTTTTTGACAGTATAACTGTCCAATAACATGCTTGGTACATGCATTAAATCCTTTACTGTCTTCTGATATATATTACATGTTATCAGAAAGGTCATTGGTTCTGATTTGTGCTTATTTGGTGTCCATGCTTAACACATTCTCGATCGAGACCTCGCAGCATTTTATCCTCCTTTGGTCTGTAAGGCCGCACAAAGCTCTCAGTTTCTAGCAGTATCCTGTTCAGGGTCTTTTCATAGTTGACGTGCCGTCTTGCCATCAGAATATATTCCCTGTGCTCTAGCAGGGTGGGACAGTCACACGTGTTTGGGACCCACATGTATTCACGCCTCAAGATAGGGAAATTATTTTTGTAAGCCATTACAACCTGGACATCATAACAGGTTTCCTTTCCCACAATCCTTTTGCTGATTATTCTCCCTCTGAAAACTGCAAATAAAAAATGTCAAAGTAAAAAAACACTGTTAACACTAAAGCCAGACTCTGCTCTTCCATTGGCAGAGAAACAAAAGGAAATCACAATGACTTACCAAAATCCTTCTNACAATATTGCTTGATTTTATTCTGCCGTCCCTTCACTCTCCGGCACTTTCCACATTTCTCTGCAATTAGAAAGGTAATGTCAGTGATCTCTCACATCCGCACTGAAGACATCAATATCAGCTTCATCTTTCAGACCTTTTATGTTACTACAAAGGAGGATACCATTTTAAGCAATGTTTCTGTTTTTTTTTTAATCTAACTTGCACCTGTAACTACAAGATCCTTTAAAGAATCAGTTCATTAGTGTTATGTGTTAAATAAATTGCAGGCAGTTTGCACTCCTTTTCCATTATTACCCCATCCCGATTACCAGTGGTGGTAGTGAGTAACATCTATATCCCACAGTGACTTCTGAGACTGAGGCCTAAATTGACTAAGCAGGGAGGTAATCAGGGGTAAAGTAAAAGTGGGGATGTTGCCCATAGCAACCAATCAGAGTCGATCTCACATTCTCCAGTATATAAAATGAAACAGAGAGATTTAATCTGATTGGTTGCTATGGGCAACATCCCCACTTTTCAATCACCCTACTTGTGGTTTCTGTTGCCACCCAATCGGGAGCTGGCTGCCATTTGCACCGTCAGATTCAGAGACTTAACAACTCCCCAGTTGTAAAATATTAAAATNAGGAAATGATGTGGCTATTAAAAACAAATATTAATAGTTAATGTGTTAAGCTCATAATTCTAATCACTGGAATCTCTGTTCTTATGCTTAAATGTTATACCCATTCAACCAAGCCAAGTACAAAGACAAGGTACAAAGAAATAGAATGAAACACTTGAGTCCATGATCCTGAGCCAGAGAATGCTACACCAAATTACCGCTTCTATTTTCACGTTTGGGGCATATCAGTCTGCTACACTATCATCTGAAATAACAAGGCACACACCCCATTCCTTTCCACACCACTGGGAGTTCACCACACAACTGAGCTNTGGCGCAGAATAATCTCAGCATAAGTATCCTAGTGAGTTAATCTGCAGAACAGCCATAACAACTAGTATCAATGTAAGTATCAATCTCAAAGCCTACTGCTATTACATCAGGTCTCTCTGCTACAGAGTGTATCAATATTAATAAATATAGTCGCCAATATATGTAACTATTAGCCATCTAGATTAAATATAAGGGGAAAGAACTACAATAAAGCCAAATGCTGATGCGTTTNGCGTTTTACTTTATCAAGGCAGGCTGAACACTTCTAATATTTAGACACTACAACTAGACCTTATCCAGAGCTCTGACCCAGGGGCGTACCTACAAAAGGCTGGGCTTCATAGCAAACCTTTCAACGGGGCCCCCCTTCCCTATTTATTAGATAGATACCCGGGCCTCCTAGGGCTGCCGGCCCCATAGCAGCCGCTATGCCTACTATAGTGGTAGTTACGCCCCTGCTCTGACCACAGCAGTAGCAGAGGTCCAATGCAGAATCACAGCTGTATCCAGTCACAACCCTCACTTGAAAAGATTCTGTTCTGGTACCGCTGCAGTNGCACATGTACTACATTAAAATCCTAGTATCTGAAAAATGCCCACTTAGCTTCATTCTGGATACAGACCATTGTGCTTGTGCTGCTATATAACATTTGTATAACTGTAGTAAGGTTTTATGTCAACATATAAAAATAGATATATAAAATATAATAGGATGTTTACCATCTCTTGTAGATTCATTTATCCTGTTATCTCTTTCTAGCCGAGGCTGGTGTGGCCGCTTCTGTGCTGATGTTNGCCAGAGTGCTGCAAAGAAAGTTCAGAATGTAAAACAGAGCTTTTGCTTTATATAAATAGAATGCATAGATAAGAACNACAGTCTACACAGAGGTAACTTTACACTAAATGAACTTCCTATAAAAACTCAAGAGCATGANAACTAATCACACAGCTAATTTACAGTGTACTCTGCTGTCCATTTATGGCAACCATATGTACAACACTGGTGACAGCAGCCAGCCACCAATGACCTATCAGTAATGTCTAGTTTTACCATGGCATCACTATATAGTATATTTGTCTTTCTGCAAAGGAATGCTTTCATTTAACATAGTATACAACAGAATACAGTCATTTCTGCTAATTAACATAATTATATCTAGAAATGTCTTATGTTAACCAGCTACTTAGTGACAGGCGATGGGAAATATTTACACCATGTATAAACATACAGAGAAGCAGATAGGATAATGCAAACACTGCAAATTAAAATCTGATAAGTCAGATAAAATAGCTTTGAAGAGAAGATATGGTCTATAAATTCTGACTGCTTACATAGTATTTCTGTAACAGACATGTACTACAGCCCAATTAGTCACATCCAGATGCCTCTAATGGCCTCTTACAGTTTAATAAGCTCTATGTTTGACACACAGTGGATCATATGATTTGCAGTTAATCACAGCTTCATTAGGCTCTACAGCCCAACACCATTAATATTTTTGATAAATGGTTATTGTACAGGGCAATAGCATTGGAAGCACAAAGGAGCTGCTCATTTCCAGCAAGATGACATCACATAATGACTACTCACCACTGTGCCTCGTGGTTGGCGGAGGAGGTGTGGTNGAAGGCAGAGTTGGCGATATGAATGATTGCACATTTTCCTGCAAGGAGCTGCGGTCTCTCTGGTGGTGTATGTAGTAGTCCTTAGGGAGCCAATACTCGTATTCTATGCCTGAATTCTGTTCTGTGAAAAGAACCTAGAATGCAAAAAAGCAATTGGTGGAAAACCTGTTCCAATCAAGAGTAAAGAGTGAAGGGGTGTTGTACTCTTACACTGTTAAANTGTCAATATGATTACTTTAAAGAATGCTATGGAAAATGACTGGCAGTGTCACAAACTACAAATAAAGCCATAACATTTAAATGTGGGTCTTTAATTAATGCAATACTGTTACTGTTACTTTATACTTTTAGTACCTTTCAAATGAAGGTACTTTCTTTTTTANATGTAACAATAATGTCTGGGTTGTAAATGGACAAATATACCCCAAATTTACATGACATATAGTACAAGGAACTTTTGCACACCATCTCAGTGTAAAATGGGGGCAGCTTCACTTTCCAAATGTGTCCAGCCATCAGAATCTGTACCAAAGTGGATCTGTATCCAAAATTCTATCCTGGTACTGTGATTTGGTATTAAAAAAAAACAAACCAAAACNAAAAATAAATGAACATACACAGATAAATAAATAAAAGTTACAAACCATGACATGCAAATCCTCATCTGTTGGTCCTGTTGCCTCAAGACTCTCCTTATTGTCAGTAGAGCGCTTGTACTGGATCTTGGTACCTGCCGCGTTGAAGACTCCAGGATGGTTAATGGCCCAGTTTCCATTGATCACATAATGATAATTTCTATTCCTCAGGGCTGAAAGACAGATTCATTGTGTAAGATTTATACAGAATAACACTGCAAAACATACATNCTTCTGCTCTCTTAATGAGAATACATATGATGATGAGGTTTGCTCCATAAAGTGTTTGAACAGTTTTACCTCCTTTAATTAAGCACTGCTAATACTAATGAATATAAATACACTATACTTTTAGTATATATCAGTGATATAAAAGAAGATAAACATAGAAGTTACCTGTATATGATTCTTTTTAGTCTTAAACATATTTTCTGAGAAGATATTCCATAATAAAAAAGCTATTTTAACAGGTTGTCAAGTAGACGATGAAAACCATCCATCTTCAAGAGATTTATACGTGGCCCCTCTGCGATTTATGCGTGGCCTCTCTGCGATTTACACGTGGCCTCTCTGCGATTTACACGTGGCCTCTCTGCGATTTACACGTGGCCTCTCTGCGATTTACACGTGGCC